>JANSTR010061226.1:0-12881 GCA_025434805.1 Antipathozoanthus remengesaui | reverse complement strand
TCCTTTCTAGGGTTATCGCTCAGAAGGAATTAATTGGGTATTTGTACAGCACTGTAACTTTAACCATAAACCACTATATCATGAAAAACCATTGCACGTTTCTTAATTATTATATGACAGATTCATAGGTCCGTAAAACTGATTTTCTGCATTCTGATTGGCTGAAGCGTAGGTCAGTAGCTACATGTAACCATACAGACACTTTATCCGTACCGGACTTGCATATTTTAGGAAAAACTGATTTTGCCAAAACAAATGCTCAAGAAGCGGTTTGTACAGTGAAAGGGCTCGGGAAAATATTTCCCAGACAGGTATAAAGTGCCATGGTATTAAAATTTAACATGTCCCAATCCGCTAATCGAGGGCAGAATAAATCCTAAATGGTAATCGAACAGGAAGCAAAGTTGTTAACATCTCCCGCTGGCAGGAGGCACTTCATTTTTATAGCAGGAGGCACTGCAAACGTGACCGGCGGATTGAATACAGGATCGCTGAGATACTTTCTTGCGAAGTGCATGATGTTCAGTAGTAAGTACATGTAAGATAGTAGGACACTGCAGAACATTTCTTTTGTGCTCCTTTTCTTAAATGTTTGAATGACACACAGGGCTTATATGAGTATGTGGTTCCTTCATGGCAAGAAAGAGTTCACCCGAAGGTAGAAGAATATGATGTCAAGAAGTTTGGCGCAACGGTTCCAGCCAAGGTCCTCAATCCAGACACCAATCCCTTGAAAGCTGTCGAAGCTGGCAAAACGGACGGTGTAGTAATACCGAGGTTAGTCATGTTTTCATCACCGTTATAGGAAATCAGTGGTCTTTCTCCTTATATACTGATTTTTACTTGTAAACTGAAAATACTCTACAAATAACCCGATTAATTTTAATTAATTCAAGAAATTTGCAGTTTCGTTTTTGCACTGTGTTAACTGCCACTACACTGATCTCGGAAGAACGTTTTCCATGTGACTTATGAGACTAGTACGTGTCGACTTGTTGTGAGTGTACAGTGATATTCCAGTTAACCGTTCTGTTTATTCCCAGCATTGACCGGACGTACAAGGTGTACATTGGAGGAGCGCAGAAGAGGCCGGACGGGAACTACTCCAGACCGGTCTTGAACCCGGCAGGTCACGTGATTGGCCAGGTGGCCGAGTGCAACAGAAAGGACGTCAGGGAAGCCGTGGAGGCTGCGCACAAGGCAGCACCAGGGTACGCGAGCTCTGTTGTCTTGTACACTTTCTTTTGTTAGCGATTGAATCGTTTGAACACGGTTGAAAACGACTGGATTGAGTTTTCAATAGCACGATGACATTCTAAGTTTTTAAAAATGTGCTGCTTTTCAGTTTTCCTTTCAAGGCTGCCATGGTTAGTGAAAGACATGTATATGTAGACATACGTATTATCACATACCTCCCATCCTATGTTCTGAAGCAATACCAATAATCGATCGGTCGACCATACGAACACTTCAAAAAGGATGCCACACTTTTTAGTTCTTTATTTAGAACAAACTTTATAAGAACATTGAGGCTCAAGTCGCCAGAAGATAAATTGAGGCTGAAAAAGATTTTAATCCAAGATTTGTATGAGTTTCAACGAACAAGTTATGAGTCAGTTAATGAATAATAGTCGTTGTTAGTCATTCTTACAACCTCGTTTTTTGAATGCACTATGCCGTTTCTGTTTACAACCAACGCTTCAAAAAGCAAACTCTTAGTAAATGGTATATAGTAAACTCAACCTTATTTTGTGTATGCAGAGCGATCAGTTAAAATCGTGTTGAAAAATTCTGGAAATCTGATCTATTTAAAATGTATATACAAATTTTCGACCAAATCTGCAGTCTTCATCAGGTTGTATGAATAAAACGCTGAAAGGTTTAAATATACTAAAGCATGCCGCGGAACCCGCGGGACCCGCGGAAAAACAAAGGAGCTAAATATAAAATATTGTAAAAACCGCGAAATGCAAATGAGGTGAACAAACAATAGAATACAGAGGAAATGAAATACAGATGGCAAACGGTAAACAAACTAAGGGTCAGTTTCTCAGTAATTTTAAAAGCGGCCGGTAGGAGTCGGGAAAGGGTTTGTATTCATTTACGCAGTTCTTGTCCATAGTGGAGTGGAGTGATTCCAGAAGAAGTCGTCTATTATAGTTGCTCTTGTGCCTCACCAGAATAGTGGCATAGCGCGGATGTATATCATGTGCGCGACTGATTTTATTTTACGTTGGAAATCAGTAAGAACAAAATATGAACGCCGAGACTGAGCAAATTTTACTGGTTTAAAAATAAATAATTAATTATTATGTTTTTACAGTTCTTTTACAACCACAGATAATCGTAATTAAAAAAATGCAGTTCAATGCTGACTTATCAACAAAATGTGAACGAATATCAGCCTCAATGTAATTGTGTTGATCTTAAAGGAAACTTGCAGTGAAAAACAAATGACTGACCAACTAAAAACCTTACTGCACTGATTTGCCGTGTGAAGTTTCAGAGCTGGCATAAACGAGAATCGAGCAAAAACGTTCGGTATTTTGTCGATGGAAGCCGCCATCTTAAATTTTGACGTCATTGCACTCGGGACGAGATCTTGCATAGTGCTACACGCTTGTCTTCTGAAGAAGAACGATCTTCGTCTGTCGAGAATTTCGACTTGAAACTGAAAGGCGAAAAAAAAATGTTTCCCATTCCGCCTTTTTGATATGATTGCGAGTCAACTCACCCAGGCCAGGCTTCAAAGACCACATTAAAACACGCGGGAAATCCTGTCCCAAGTGCAGTGACGTCGGAATTCAAGATGGTGACACCCGTCAATAAAATACTGTCAAAATACCAACGACTGTTTTCAGCCCTGAAATTTCACAACACAAATCAGTGCAGCATGGTATTTTATTTGACCTGTATAGTATTTTTCACTGCAGGGTTTCATTTAATGGAAATAGACGATAGCTTTCTTTCTGTGCATAAAACTAACCTCTGGTCTGTAATTGTCTTTCGGTAGGTGGGGTAAAAGAGCGGCTCATAACCGAGCACAAATTGTGTACTATATGGCGGAGAACCTTGAAGTGCGACACGATGAGATAGCGCAGCGTATCAGTAGCATGACTGGTCAGCCTGTGGAAGAAACCAAGAAAGAGGTAGATGCTGCAATCCAGAGGTTGTTCTATTGGGGTGCCTATGCAGACAAGTACGGCGGAACAGTGCAGGTAAGGACAACATTCCAAGCAGCAACCACTTTTCGTATTGGCGACTAGATTCGGGCTTGATTGCTAGTATAAACCTGAGGCGTTGGTCGAGAGTTGGTCACTATATGGAAAAAATTAAGGACCTACTACCAGGTCCCACTGTATCCCAATTGACCGATGCAGAAACGAAATTAAGATTTGGTCTGTCCACTCAAACGGTTTTAGAAGGCAGTGCTCAACTGAGTGTTTTAGACAATACATCATTAGCAATCTTCCGAACGTTATTGTTTTTACACATTGCGTATGACTTTATTTTATCCAAGAAACAATGCGATTAGGAAATACACTATCTGGATCACACCACAGTCTCTACTGACTAATGACTGTATGGACAGTCCCAGGCCTATTTTTGTTTCTGCATCGATCAATACAAAATTTAAATTAATCTAAACAAAATAAATAATCGGAATATACTTATAATTGTAAATAATATGTGTTTACGAATTTACGGGATTACATAACTGTAGTGCTAGCTACTTGAGAACCTTCTAGACGCTGAGAAATACCTTGCCGTGAGAAATATCCACAATACAGACGAAAGCTCAACTGAGCAAGGAGGGAAATTTATTGAAATTGACATGTCACAGACGTTTTATTTTCCTAAATCTATTCCAGAGGCCTTATTAACGGGGTCAAATTATAAATGAATAAATTATAAATTATACTGTTTGGGATTACAAAAAGTGGCAGTTGGCCGTTTTAACGGTTGGCCTTGTTAACAAGTTTTTTTTTTGAGAGAATGTATGGCTATTTAGCCGGACCATACAAAGTGCCTGAAGTAACGAGGTGACCGTATCAACGAGGTGGGCGTAAGGCGGAATGCCGCTGTATATGTAGTAATAGCCTATGTGAAATACTTTAAAATTCGTTCCAAATATAGCTTTGAAATATGAATACGAAACGTCCCTTTATTCTGGCAGGAGACTCCATTCTATGGTGCCACTGTTCGTATCCACGAGCCGGTGGGCGTGGTCGGTATCGCGTGCCCGGACGACAACCCCCTATTGGCCTTTGTGTCTCTGTTGGCCCCAGCAGTCATCAGAGGCAATGCAGTGGTGATTATACCGAGTGAAAAGCATCCAATGGTAGCTGTAGATATGTATCAGGTAAGAAATTAGATGTGGCGAGGGAGAGGGAGGGGAAGGGGGAGGGGAGGGGGATTTGGCCTTCGTTTCAAAGCTGGCCCGAGCAGTCATCAGAAGCAATGCAAACTTGTAAGTATCATTTCAAATTGTACATAAAACGAGAAAGAGTGAATTGCTGCAAAAAAAAAAAAAAAAATTCTGAAACGTCACCACGAATTGTAAAACAATCTACCATCCAAAAGTTTTGCAATATATTTTAGTATTTCTTATTTATACTGAATTATCACTTATTTAATTGTTTTTTGTAACATATCATCATGTTATGTTCGGGAGTTGCACGGTGCATTCTTTCTTTTTCTTTCTTTCATGTAATTATTTTGCATCTTGAATAAATATGTGTGTTTGAATATGGGCACTTACTTAACACAACTTATACTGTATTCCAGTGGTTCGACCAACACAGCTCACAGATCATTATATGAATCGTGAATGCTTACTGGACCTCAGATCTGTTGTGTTCAGTTAACAGAAGTGACAGTCCAAAACAATAAAAAGCCTGTTTTCGAATCTTCACATCCATGCATCATGGTTACGTTTGTTGTCAGTCTCTTCGCCAACTTTTCTTTTGTGTTTGATTGACAGCCCAAAAAACAAACGTCAATCGAAATTGAATGTCATTTTTGCTCGGTTTGTAGTAACACATACAGCACAACTATTACTGACACCTTAAATGGAATACCCATGTGGAATATATTTGCAAGAAAGCAAGTAAGAGACTTTATTCGTTGCAGGTGTTAAAGAGAGCAGGCGTGAATGAAATGTCTATTTTAAAAGTCTATCTAACTACTATAAGACCTGTGCTAGAATACGCCATCCCAGTATGGCAAGCAATTCCCGATTATCTTTCAGATGAAATGGAATCTATTCAAAAAAAGGGTTTTGCACATAGTATTTCCTTACATAGATAGCTATAATAGCGCGCTTTTATCAGCAGGTCTATTGACTCTCAAACATAGGAGGAGTTGGCTTTGTGACAAATATGTGAAGAGAATAACGACCAACACCATGCTCCACCCCCTTAGAATTTTTTTGCCTCGCATCAGTAAGACATGTCCATATTTCCTGAGAGCAGAAAAAAGAGACATCCACTTCTTTAGGGATAGGAGGATCTGTAACTTGAAAAGAACAGAGGATTTTTTTATGTCTAGATACTTTCCTTAAATAAATGATTTATATGTAAATAGTAATAATTATATATTTACAGTGTATAAATAGTAGCATGTAAGTAATAGGCCTGTAAACAACTCCTTAATTTAGTTAGCTAACTACAAGAGATTTTTAAATAAACGATTATTATGTATTATTTATTTATTTATTTATTTATAGTTTTAAATATTTCTGTTAACAACACGAAAAACTTCGTAAAAACAAAAACACATCACTTGAATTACTTTCGTTGTGAAACTTTAATTTTGCGTTTGGACTGGCATGGAGTAAATTAACACCATCCATGCACAAGCGACAGAAGCATCAATCAGTGATACGGAGTTCAAGATGTAGTGGAGTGACATCAGTAACGTGCTAGTAAGACTGGGTGGAATAGGCTATGAACAACCCATCAAGGACCTGAAGCACGTGCTCATAGATCCTGTGTGTGAGAAACACTATGTTGAGATGCTGAGACAGTGGCAGAATGAGGAGTGAAGCGTGAAGAAGTCCTTAGACTGACATCCCTAACAATCAGTGTAAACTCTGTTTGGCACGCGTATTATCTGTTTGTTTCATGCACATGGTTGTGATATTCGTACACTTTTTTCACCATAACCTCATTGATGTAATGTTTTGTTGCCACTATTTTTGACACACAGTAAACTTGCACATTGAAGCCCATTTAATTCATATATAGGTTAATGAAACAGGGTTTTATGGGCTTCCCCACAGTCTATGAATCGGAAGGAATGCTGTATCCATCTGTATATAATAGTGTAAAACATTTAATGTAACTCTGGAGGTACGAAATAAATTATTGTTGTTGTTGTTGAATGCTAATATTTGAAGGGGTGGCTTGTAATTGCAAGGGTCTGTGTTTACTGGCAGTTGTTCAGAACTACAATTAAACCCCAATAACATAAAACCTAGGTAACTCGAATTTCCCGCTAATTCAAAGCAAAACTGATTTCCCTTAGATTTGCCTCAATATTTATTGTAATCTTAGCCCCAATAACTCGAAACTTGAAGTTATTTTTACATCTCTTCAGATACTTGTTTTTCTAAATTTTCCCTTGATAACTCGAAGTCAATCTGTGAATATATAAAGTCTTATAACAAAATTAAAATGAGATTTAACGTTAAACATTCTGAAGAGCTGCTACTTGATAGCACTTGTGTTATGTAGTCATGCTTATGCTTTGTTTTGTTGTTTTTATTCTTTTACATTGTTACACCTTTTATAATAAAGCATGTATAAGCTTACAGCTCTCCTATCTTGGCAATTCGATTTACAGGGATTGTACTTGAAAGTTGACCCAGTCAGTACGATATAATATGCAGTTACTGAATTAACCAAATACTATATAATGATATTGATTATACATAATCCAGAACTCTTTCTTTATTATTTCTCAGCCTCGGGTTTGTTGTTAACATGATTTTAAATTTTGGCCGATTTTCACTCTGACTTTCTTATCAAACGAGTTCTTACAAAGAAAAAAAAGGAGTGTACAAGAGATGTATTAATCTGTGGGTTTATAATTATTGCAAGTCTCATAATTGAATTTTTTTCAGGTTCCGTTGTCACCTCCTTCCGAAACCACCTTGTTAGAATGTATCTTAGTTCTATGTCAGCAGTAAGTGTAAAACCCTGGGACCACGAGGACACTATTCATATAGACGAGGTCTACACAAGACTGGAATGGGTCCAAGAAGAGAAGACAATGAAAGGAACAAACCATTATCCTCTCAGTGATTACTGTGATTTGTTGACTAAACCCAGCAAGCACCATCAGAAACCTACGAGGATATTAGTACAAGGTAAAGCTGGAATAGGAAAGTCAACATTTGTCAGTAAACTGGCTGTGGACTGGGCCCGAGGTGAGAAGGAAGTGCTGAAAAGGTTTGAGTTACTCGTCATCATCAGACTGAGAGAGGTGTATTCCATCTCAAGTCTGTCAGGCGCTATTGAACAGTGCTTAGCCTTTGAGCAATCCCAAGCAGATGAGTTGATTGGTTTAATGGAGAAAAAACCTGGAAAGGTTTTGATCATTTTGGATGGCTTGGATGAATATCAAATCTATGAACGAAATGATATTTTGGAAGTTATTCAGGGCTCCAAGTTAGATCATTGTGTTGTCATTGTTACTGCCAGACCATGGATGACAGAAAGGATTGGAAAGCAAGTGCATGCGCAATTCAAGATCATGGGGTTCAACTGGGATGATATCAAACAATACTCAGTAAAACATTTTGATAGTGATGATAAGGTTGATTGTTTTCTGTCGTATTTGAAAGAGAATGAATTGCAGACCCTTGCTGAAATTCCTCTTTTGCTGTTGTTTTTGTGCTTGTTGTGGAAGGAGAAAGACGGAGAAGGTCTTCCATCAACAAGAACAGAACTTTACAAAGAGATAGTGAGTTGCGTGATATACCATCACCGTGCAAAATCAAGTGAGGTATCATTGAATCCAATCAAAGAAAACCACGATCTTCTTGATAGAATAGGAAAGATTGCTCTTTGCGCACTGCAGAGGAATTCTCTGATATTTCCCTATGAAGAAATCTCCCAAGATAAAGAAATACTTTCCTTGGGACTGCTCTCTATTACGAAGGCACAAACAAGAAATCCTAAAATGATGATTTCGTTTCTACACAAGACGGTGCAAGAGTTTCTAGCTGCTATGTACATCACGTCACTTTTAAGGAATCCAGAGAAAGAGCGTGAAGTAGAATCCTTGATAGATAGCCTTCAACTGCAACTTAATACCTGGAAAGCAGAGTGCCATTTGTGGCATTCAGAAAATGTTGTATATTTTGTCTGTGGTATGTCTCACACTGGAGCTGGTAAAGTTTTACATCAACTGCATAATATTACACAAACGGAGAAATTCAAAGAGCTGTTATCTTGGGACTTACATATTCTACCTTGTAAACGTCAAGAATTTAATAAACTATGTCTGTCACTTTTTTCAAGTAAAAAGGAATTTAATGATGACGTTGCGGCAGCAACAGCCAACTGCCTGGGTGGAGTGATTACCACAAACGATGTATCTCTAGTCAATCGTGATTCCAAGGTATTATATCTTTTGTCTCGGAAAAATATCTGTAGCTTAGTACTAGAGTTGAGGAAAGAAATGTTGTCCAACGCAGTTTCTCTCTTTGAAGAACTTAAAGTGAAGCTTGCTAAGTCTGAGAAGGATGGGCAGGTACCTCCAGCTGCTACATTGCTGAGACAATTATTTTCACTGAACTTTCTGGACAGCGTAAATCTTCGGATACAGTGTGCCAAAGATGGTACCTTCATCCTCCATCAGTATCACTTGAAGATAAATGACTCTAAAACGATATTGGACATGAAAGCCATGTTGGATAAAATACTTTTGTATCCCGAAGGACTTTATGGATTTCACTACTCTTGTTATATGGCTCGGAGAACTGACAGCCTCTGTCGGCTGAATTGTGTTATTTGCTCCTTGTCACATTTGCAAGTATTTAGTTTGCCTTGGCTTGACATCCCAGAAAGCAACATGATTGAATTGTTTCAGAAGTTGAGGCATGTCCCTCAGTTGCGTGTGTTAAACCTCAGCCACACAGGAATCAACAGCACAAGTTCGATTGTTTTGGCAGAGAATTTACATCACATCAAACTGCTGGAGGAACTACGCCTTTCACTCAACCTACTTGGCGATGACGGCGTGATAAGCCTATCCAGGCATTTTAGTGAGATTCCACGTCTGCGAAAACTGATCCTTGACCGGGTAAAGATGACAGAGCGTGGTGCTACAGCAGTGTCCAGGGTGCTGCATTATCTTCCTGAGCTAGAAGAATTGGACTTATCACGTAACACCATAGGTGATAAAGGTGTGGGTAGTGTGTTGCAAAACATTGGTAAAGTCCCACATCTTCAGAAGCTATACCTTGATGACACAAGTATGACTTTGAGTGGTGCCGCTGCTGAATCATTGACTTTTCCTAAACTTCCGTGGCTAAAGTTTTTGGACTTGTCAAATAACCCACTGTGTGATGAAGCAGTTGAGGCTCTAGCGAACTGTTTGTGCAATCTGCCGCTGTTGGAGGACTTGGTTTTGTCATACAATTCACAGATGACAGGGAAAGGGCTAAAGGCGCTTGAGTGTAGTTTACACTACGTGCCAAAGCTACGATTGCTGGACTTGTCATATACTAAATGCAGTGAAGCATTATCGGTGCTTGCTACCGAGCTGCACCAAATACCGAGGGAGAAGGATCTTGATTTGTATCTTCGAGGATACGCCATCGCTGAGTCTGTCTTGGCGGAATTGAGAGCCCTGAGTCGTATATCGTTGTAAGTTCTCATTTTTTAAACTGAAGTAATTTGTCAAGGGATCTGCCCTCGGCGCCAAAATCGTAATAGTCATTCATTGCATGTTTCAGTCATGCGTACAGATCCCATATTTTAATTGTAAGCTCAAGTATTGCTTCTACTTGCGAAACAAAAAATGCATGCGATTGTCGAAATTTGGAAATTTCGTTTTTGCTTGTGCTTTCTCAAAGACAACCTTAGAACAATTTTAATCAGACGAAAGGTTTTCGTTTGTGAGTTGAAAAAAACCCAAGAAATCGAGAAAAAAGGTTCCAATACAGATTAAACAAAAATTACTTTTTGACCACTGTAGCGGAGTATCACATGACATTTAATACATAACGTTTTTTGAATAACATGAGATTTTCTTGGATAAACTCGCGTGTGCTCAGTCAGTTTTCTCCACTCATTTGTTCAAGTAAACACGCACCGCATTTACTCATATCATTAAGAAAGGACTTATAGCCGTATGTCAAAGAGGAAATGGTACACCGCTACTGTGGCCTTGGTGCGAGCTGAAGAAGAAGAGGAATTCCTGGATGTGTAAGACACTGAATTGGTCGAGATAGAGGAGATCGCCACTGATGAGGACGATGGAGACTTACAGTTGGAGGATCCCGGCAATCCAAAAAGGCAGAAAAAGTGCCTGAACCTCCGTCGCGTAAGTTACCTTGACACGCACTTTCGTCTAATAATCACATCAATTGCTTTTGATTTCTACCTTTTCCGCACTCTTCGATTTTATTCAATTCGGCAAGTTTCGCCCGAGCTTCTGAAAAATGAACTACAAATTGGGAAAAGAAATAAAATAATGATGATTTGTGGCGGAGGTGGTAAATCGAAGATGGTAGCTTCGTTGCATTTTGTCTTCTGTTTGTCTTTCTTTTTTGAATAATTTTAATTCTTACTGTTACAGGTTAGATTCCTATTTTAACATTATAACGTGAAGATCGTAACCATAAGGGCTAATCTTGGTGGGTGACCACTAAATAAGAAAAGTATACACTGGAGGTCAAGGTTAAAAACGTCAGACAATACAAAATTAAACAAGAGCCCGTGGGACAGGCCACTAGCAAAGATTAGAGTGGCATTTTCAGACAATACTCTTTTTCATTCTCAATTTTGTCAGTCTCAGTTAATCAATCTTTTTGTTATTTTTAACAGGTTTGTGCAAAGAAATTTAAAAAGTGCTTTAAAAAAAAGAAGTGTCGAGTAAAACTCCGGTGCTTCCAACGAAGTAAGAGAGTCTGCAATCGCCTGAAACGCCAACTATGTCCAAAACGCAACCGCCGACCGAGGCGATCAGGTGGACGTCGTCGCCGTATGAAGAAGGTAGGTCGCATTGTCAAAACGTGAGCTTATATGTTTTCGTGTTTGCCAATTCTGACATTTATACATCGAGGACTATCATTGCTGTAATTGTTGAACGCTTAAACTGGATAGTTTGAATGGATATGTACCCAATAAAAAACTTGATTTATCTTCATCGTATTATGACAAATTGAGTTTGCTTGACTTTCCATCAGTTTTCGCAGAATTACCGTATCGCTTAAATGTTTTAAGATTTTTGCCTGTGCATGAACAGTTTTTTTTACTCGTCGAGTTTGATATCTCACCACCTGCAGTGGACGAAGGCATTCAAAATATTTTAAGTTACTTCTGATGCACTTAATATATTTTGATAAACAATTAAAAAAACTCGATACTGGTCACCTAAAACTTGCACGTTTGGTTTCAGCTGGCGAAGCGGTGCTTCAACCGCTGTTTGAGAAAGGACTGCAAAGTTCGGAAGTGCGCTCGGAAATGTAGACGTCATATGCGCAAAATACGCCGCCGACACCGTAAGAAGCAGCAACGCAAGGCCGATGAAGAACTTCCTGATATATTAGAGGAGTGATTATAATTGCATGCTGAAAGGTAAGAATAAGGACTTGCCAGTCGTTAAAATATTGTTAAAGGATGTTACTCTGGAGACCACAAAATAATTTGAGTTTTTTTGTGAAACAGAGAGCAGTAGTATAGTAGTTGAGGAAGTGTGATAGCAAAAAGCCCTTATTTTCTAGTTTTTGGAAAGGAGAGCCCTATACTATACAATTCCTAAGTTCTTTCATGGCTAGTACCTCAAACACATCAAATAAAAAAGGTTTCAAACTGAATTCTTGTTGTCAGTAAAAATTATTTGCTCATCTTTCGTGTGCTATTTTCAGGGTTTTATTTGTGGAGAACTGTCAAGGTATTTGTGATCAGAAACTATTTGTGATGTTACATTTGCAGGGACCAAACAGAAACGTGGAAGCGTATCTCAGTCCATGATGCAAAGAAATTGGACATGATCCAAATGGGAAACTATATTAAGGTGTTGGTTGAAATACAAATAATAAATAGTTGAGCATGAAATATATTACTGGCAGTGTATTGTTTAACTTTATATCTTCAAGCGTAATCTTCGAGGTGGTCAGATGCTGTACGCTTGGAATAAATAACTAAATTGATTATCATGCACTATCTCGGAAGAGTTAGTGCGCCGCACACATGCAAAAGCCTCAAAATGGCCACTACTGATACATTTCACCTGCCAGTTATCAGTTTTGAAGATATTTAGTCAGTGCGCTGAAAATTTGTCACCCGTTTAAATGCATTGTTAAGTTAGAGTTGGCAAAAGCCGGGCCTGCAAGCAACTCCTTTCTTGAATTTAATAATCTTAACGCTTTTGCCTTATATATTATCTTGCCAATATCTTGCCTAATTCGTTTCGTCAAAGAAGAAGTTCTTGTGACTATAAACCTCATGACGCCTTATAAGATGGAGATTTTAGACCAGACAAAACAGCACGCGCTAATTGGCTAACTACTAACATGTGACGCCTTGTAAAATGGAGTCTTTACACCAGGTAAAACAGCACGTGCTGATTGGCTAACTACTAACATGTGACGCCTTGTAAAATGGAGTCTTTACACCAGGTAAAACAGCACGTGCTGATTGGCT
>JANSTR010061115.1:0-12882 GCA_025434805.1 Antipathozoanthus remengesaui | reverse complement strand
CACTGGCGGGAGTGGGGATATCATTTTTATCGTTTTGCTATCAGTCGGTATAACACTATATTTCATATAATAAATAAATTATAAGCTGACAGACGACATACCGGAATCCTAAAACAGTTACATTAACAAAAAAAGTGATAGAAATATATGTAGAGAAACAATAGAAAAGGGGTCTCCAGAAGAAACCCTGTGTTCTGATAGACACAGATAATGTTTGTATTAAAGTGTTCGCAAATTCCCTTGCTTTTTATCTTGATTCGGTAAATGTTTCGCAGAAGCAAAGACGAGGAATGGCACTTTGCAACTGGCTCCTTTGAATTTGTTTCTGAAATCTTCGATCAATTTTGCGTTCATTTGGTGACGAATAACCGCAATTTTTGCTACATACTCCTGCTTGCAACAGTTTTTAAAACGATTGATTGTGGCAGTCAGAACGAATAATCTCGTTGGCAGACTGGTGTAAAGTCGTTTGCTGTCGGTGGCTGTGAGGAGGTTGGCGCTCGTGCAAAAGAGCGACCGAAACCGAAGCTAAGGCAACACCACCCACTTCTCCTTTGTTCTGTCGTCAGACTTCGTTATATCTTGTGTCGAAAACGATTTTTTACTGAGCTGCAACTAACCTCAACTTACTGTTTTAATTTGATTGCAAATACTAGAAATATCGTGATGGAGGTGTTAGGTAATTAAGGACGTCTGCGTAATGTTTTGTTGAAGGTGTCAGAGATAGTTTGAGTGAAAGTAGATACGGCTAGAGATCATCCTTTTAGACGGCAGACCTCAACTGAACTGAAAAGCGCAACTCTGAGCGCACTAGCTTCAACCCGGATCACAAAATATTGCATTAAACTGCAAACTAAGCATTGCCGTAACAAACGACGCTTTAGATTAAGATCTGAATTAAGTTAAACAGAAGATCAATTTTAGTGTACTTGACGTACTAAGGGATACCCCTTTTCTGTTCTAGATATATAATTTTAAAATATACGTTGTAATTTAGATTTTTATATATAATATTGTAATTTAAGTTTTAAGCAGGGCCCCTCTGGATACCAGCCTCGTAGCTGAATGGGTCACCCTGTGGAAATAAAGTTTATCTATCTGATCTGATCTGATTCAGACTTCAAATCCAAATTAGAGTAGCGAAATGTCCAGTTTGTTTACCGGACGTTGCTATCAAAATAGAATGGTAACATACCGTGACGTGAACCCCGAAAACAAGCCCAGTGGGTCGCTTAATCTCGAAAAGGAGACCATCTTGAAAAGAAGCCCATTGGCGGCTTCTTTTCGAGATAGCATGGGCTTCTTTTTGAAACTGTATGTATTTGCCAAAAAGAACGACAAACATAAAGAAACGGACAGTGGTTCGGTGTTCGATGGTTCAGTGTTCGATGATTCAATGTTCAGTGGTTCAATGTTCCTTCAAGCCTGATGTGTAACAATGTTCCTTCTAACAGAAAGCTAAAAAGCGAATTTTATATTCGATGAAAATGTTTTCTGAAGTACAGTACTCAATAATCATAGTATTTACATAAATCATTTCGAAAATAAGCCTCCTGGATACTTTGCAAACGGTAGTCTCGAAAAGAAGCCCATCTCGAAAATTAGCTTGTCAGGAAAACAAGCCCATCCTTAAAAAAGCTTGTTTTGGAGGTTTACGGTATGCACTTAGTCCAGTTCAAATCCCCTCTAAAATCCTCAATCTCCACCAGTGAAGGACATACTTCTTTCCGCATTTCACTTTCCACCGTATAACAAGTTTAGCTCTTCAATAGAAGAGCGATCGGTGTACAAACGAATCCAGCAACGTCCAACATGTTGGATGTAAATACTATCTCTATTCGAAATCTAGATGGGTGCACTGAAAGCTTCGTCGAAAGGCAATGTTAGCGGCCGTTTTGTTTGTTACGCTTCCAACATTGTTCTGCAACAAAATAATTGGTCACAAAATAGGCGACAATTTGTGGATGTGAAAACAACAGATCCGATAACTGGCTCAACCAGTGGCTGTGTGCATGTTTGGCTTCGAGACCATTCATTACTTTAACACATGGAAAATCTCTCCCTTGAATGTTAGGAAACTGAAAAAAGGAAAGATCAAGAATAATTTTCAAACTCGGCACTCATACAGCTCTCCACGGAATCAACCCACGATTATCGTTCCCATAGTTTAACCGCTGAAATTTTCTTCACCAGTTACATGCTCCGAATTCCAGCTACTGGTATGAGTAGCACGTTTTGATTCTTGAATCCGCATTAAATTATACGTCCTTACTGAGTGTTTTATATATAATAATGATCTTCTAACGAACTGCTAGCAACTTACGAAAATTTAAAAAACTACATACATATTTCACTTACTCCTCAAAGCAGAATGCTAGTTTTTCTAAAAACTAGTCTTCCAATCTTTTAAATCATAACTTTCACTTGGAAAGTTAGCGGTAAAAATCACTCACAAAGAGTCAGTGAAAACATATGTTTCGAAGAATCAGTTCCATTTTATGTTAAAAAATATGACTTGTACAAATCATGCAGATAGTGGTCAGAGGTCATCAAAACTTTGAGCAAACGTGAGAGTATTAAGTTTGCTAGAACCTATAGTCATGCAGATAAACCGATAATACTTTCAACTTCTAGCATTGTGTTTAAGATTTATGTCGAACTGTTTGAACAAACAAATCAAAGCGGAGCTTCATGAAAGTAAATCATAAAGATTAACCACGATGCTCCATTGTTTGATTTGTGATCTTTGAGTTTCTTCTGATAATTCTTCCTGTATCACAAGCGCGGGGTCCGTTCGTTCGTCTAAAGAATTTCCGCTCTTGAACTCGAAGCGGTATCTTTGACAAGCAAATTATGCCAGCGGCATTTTGTCAGTTTTTTCCGTTGTAACTCGCTTTGATATACTAACAGGAAAATGTGCGTCTTTAGCGAACGTAATGTTTTCCTTGTTCGTTTCTGAAAGGTGTTTGCCGGAATTTCGCTTGGGGGCAAAGAGACAAGACTCTTATCGGTAGTGCTTAACTAAATGTTTTTCTTTGCGAAAAATGAAATGTTAAACACCGCCATTGTTATCACAGCGGTAGAGAAGGGCGAAGCTTTCCTGTTTGATATCGTAAAGACACCGTTTTAAGGCTGATTTTATCTTGTCTTGTTGTTTTGACTAACACAGCCTGTCTAAAGAGTAGGGAAGCCCTTCTCAATGCAATTGACAGCCGTATATATTTTGGTGATCCGAAAGAATAGAGATTTTTAGCAAATAATTTGAAAACTTTGCTCTTGGAGGGGTCGGACAAGTGAAGCTAGTAGCCTGAATTGAGTTCGGTGTGGGCGGAGCAATTGCACCATGCCGCAAGATACAACTGAACAACTTTGACACAAGATCAGAAGTGTACTGTATAGTACTAGGAAATAGAAGATTTGCACAAAATATGCAATTTCATATCTTTTTGCTGTCGGTCGCAATCTGAAGTAAAAATGGCCTATTTCTTGCTGTTTTTTATCAAGCAGAGAAATAGATTTGTTTTCTCCTCGCAACTATTCAATTCACGTGAGGACTGAGACTTCATGTATTAACGAACAATGCTGAATAGTCAATATTGTTAATACGGAAGCCCACCTCAAAATATGGTTAACAGAAACAGAAAGATACAGTTGCTGTCCCATAGTTCAGAAGAATTAAAAAGATTAACAAAAGTTTACGAAATAGCGAACGGAAGACCAATATAGTTACGGCGGGAACTTGTATTAATTCGTGTGCGCGCCGACACTATCAAAACTTGGTGTGTGTTGGTCACGGTCGTGTTTTAGAGAGAACGCGCATTAAGTGGGGAGAGACGGAAGATGCCCGAGGGAGGGGAGGGTCACTCTCGAGAACTGCGATATTATAGTTTTACCACCCCCGCCACACCTAGCTATAGAGTATAATCGTATATATTTATAACATCTTTATTGGAGTAAGACTTGTTGTATTTACAAGTCTACTGCTCGAACACTTTATCTGTCTTCAATCTTGAAGCTCAGATTTTTTATTCGGTTTTAGTGTTAATTATATAAATTTGTTGGTTTCCTTCAGGCGCAACAAGATGGTGAAGAGGACAAGATAGGCTTGCTGCGAGTGGCCCTCGCCCGAAATCTTGCACGATCGATATTAAAGGAAGGACAAGCTTAGTTCCCACGAATGCCGCCAGCAGACAAGAAATACCGACTTATAAGTGAGCCGTCGGCTGTGGCTGTGACAATATATGGGTCAGGAACACGGCGTGATCTGTTTGATATTGACTGACCAGTTGTAAATACAGAATAGTATTGTATCCAGACAGACTTCTACTGCATTTTAGTAATAAAATGTCAGATACAAATGTGAAAAAATTTATTGCAAAGACATGGTCGTGAATGAGATATTTAGGGGGCTGCCGTTCCAAGAGAAAGACAGACAAGGGGCGTGGTAGAGCTGTCTTATTTATGCTATTTTCTTGTATCACAACTTCAGTCGTTCCAGGCCGTGACTACGCCTTTCAGTGCAATTCTGTAGTTAATTAAGTTAGCCAAAGGGGCTTAACACGAATCAGTTGACAGGAAAACCCCCCTTGTAAATGGGTGAGAAAACAAGACTGTGTTTTGAAAGTTTTCGGGTGTCGTAGTTTGTGGCATGTTTCCAGATCAGTCTGAGAATTTTACTCGTGATATTCCCAGTAAACCGGAAGATAACCTCAATTGTCGAAGAGGAAGAAAATAGGCCCGGCCATTCATAAGCACTTTTCTACTATTTTAAATAATTGATTCGATTCTTGGTCTGGTTTGAAATATCCTTCCTACAAGGGAACTGGTTTCACTTCCTTTTCCATATAATTTGTTCCCTGTCGCCTCCTAAACTTGATATTAACAGTCGAAAACTAGCTGTAATGTCTAGCCTTCATTTAATACATTTTATCGTGCCAAACTGTTTGCACAACGAGCATGTAAGCGTTACAAGCTTAGTACTTGGTGTAGAATTTGAATCAGTCTTAAACAACTGGCGCACGAGTACGACTACAGTATTGTGGTTCGATGAACTTTCATATTTTTGATTGGCAGAATCGGGTCCCGCCTCCATATGCAGAAACCATTTATATGCAACAAACTAGAAAGTGAACTGAAAACTGTGCCAGTTTGGTGAGTTTTCTGCCACAAGTGTCGCATTTTTGATTGGCAGATCGGGTCCCTCCTCCATATGTGGAAACCATTCATATGCAAAATACTAGAAAGTGTAAATATATTGTTGTGGAAAAAACTATCGACTTCTTCGGCGGGTAGGCAAGACTTATAATAAAATCAACCATTGGTTGACTAAACAATTTTCCACGCCGTAAGATAGAAAGAAAGATGACGATGAAAGAAAGAAAGATGGTTATGGTTCGGTAAATTTTCCCGCCAAAAGTTGTCACAATTTTTGTTGGCAGGCCTTCTGGTCCCGCCTGCATATCTGGAAACGCAACGAACGAAAGTATTAAACTGTCACAAATAGAGGAGTGGCTTGAGAGTTGGAAAATATTAAAAAGGGAGATTCAAAACAGTGTTAGTAAGTTTGCAAACTGCCAGCATACATTACGTAACTACTCTTCATGTATTGAACTCGGTATTTATTAGTTACTTTTTGTTCGCAAGAACCAGTCGTTTCCATAAGCAAATTTAAGTCTTGGAAACGGTGTGTTGTAAATCTTCTTTGGCAAGTATTAAAAACGTTAACCCTATCATCAGATGAAGAACAAATAATATTCCCCACCCCCACCCCTCAGCTTTTTCTACATATTTTATGACGTATGTCTCGTTAAACATTTTCGAAATCACGCAGTATTCACTATATAGCTCCAAAAGAAAAAGTAACATTGAAATTGAGCAGTTATATTTGAAACCATAGGAAATCTAGATGACAATTTGGCGGGTTCAGTCTGTAAACTACAAGCGGCTCCATGGACCATGGGCGGCGAATCATATTACATACTTAAGTGCGCTGGTGTAATTTGTTTATTGTACATAGAAATACCGCGGATAAAGTGGTTAGTTAAACTCTTGTCCATCGCACCTGTCTCGAGCTCAATTTACTTTCAATTCAATTGATCATTCTCTTCCCTGCCGCTGTCAATTTTCTTTTTCAATTTCAATTTTATGAAAAGCTTGATATCTTTGGGTTTGTATTTTTCAATAGTACACGTCGGTTTTCACTATTTGCCCTCAAAGCTGCTGCACATATACATACATACACCTGTAAGTCGGTAGGCAGTGACAGTGTTTTTCAAAAATACAACAGCTTTGGATTTAGTTAAATATTAACAGTAGCAGAAATTCTATTAATTGAAATACGGTGAGTTCGTTTTTCTTTTTAATACTAAAGACTTGTCAATACTACTTAATGTGAACTCTTTAAGTTTATGCCACTGAATGACAAATACAAAGTTGTGACAAATGACCAAGGGGATTCTTGTAAAGCCTGCCATGCTAAGAGTATTTGGTTAGAATTGAAATAAAAACAACGAATATCTAACAATTTAATATATTCATATATTTTTGAACAAACTTTAAGAATCGTGAATCATAACGTTTAGCTTAGCAATTGTTGAGTTAATCGAAACTCGAGCGAACTTTACCTAAAGAGCAATAATTTATACAACAGTTACACGGGATCAAAATATATAAGCGGGGTTAAGAAGAAGAAAAAAATACTTCGCAGATATAAACAACGTGTTCAACCTGGCAATTAGCTCATAAAGCTAATTTTAATCTTCATATTTATTTCTTGAAAGCTTTGGCAAATTTGGAACCTGCTGCGCCGGTATCTTTTCGGTGTGGTATAAAAATCCCATTTATCGATCAAACAGATCAAATCACTCGGATTTCAAAAAGCCGACAGTGCTGAGCCGAAAGGCCTGAGTATAAGCCAACTCCACGCAAGCGACCGCTTAGCAATTGTCCTTTACCGCTACAAATCGCTTTGATGATATTATTCATTGCTTGATGTTTTTTATTCATCGTTTTAAAACAATTATAGTTCCTTCCCGCGTTAATGTATGCGACTCCAGCTCGCGTTTCGGCAAACTGACGAACTCATTTCGCACGCACGAAAAAGAAATTCTTTTAGGATAAACTGAATTAAAATATATCAATTTAAATTGTTGAAGTTCTACTTTTTTTGGTTAGACCCCCTCAAGGTTTCGGCTAAGAACTGATTAAGGGCAAATTACTGCTAAGGACCAGTTGTATACTTGTAATTCAACGCAAAGCAGGTGCAGACATTTTCATGTGCAAATTTTTCAGATGTGAACCTCCGAAGTGCACTTTCAAAGTGCTTTCGTTATGAATTTCTCCAATTACCTTTTTCTACATGCTTCCTTCTTGGCATTTTAGTTTGAAATTATGATCAGAACAATACAAGATGGATAAAAGGCCTAGAAAACGCGTTTTTAAGAAGTAGCATTTTTCAAGTGTGGACCAGTTGATAATAATACTGATAGGATCACTTTTCCAAGTGGCTGGTTTTTAATATGCGTTAACGGCAGTTCCCAATATAATATCGAGTTTAGCTGATCCTGCTCAGTGTGGCTTTTCCAAGTAACTTTTTTTTGCATTTTGGTTGGTATAAACATTGTATTCAAATGCTTAGCTGAGTTTAGTCCGACCTTTGTTTAGCTTCCATAGTTCTTGAACAGTTGAATTTAGATTCCAAAACCATAACAACTTACTCATCAACTTCTTATTCTCCTAAAGAACTTAAATCTTTTCAAAGCTTAGTGTCAATTATATATGGAATCTTACTAAAGACAGACATTCTCTTGATATAAGAAAGAGATCAAGGTGGATTGTTGCGAAGTACAGTGGTTTTGTAGATCACATTGCAATTGATAAACGCGTACACTTTACAAAACTGATCACTATATAACTTTTGGAAGTTTTGTCGACGACTTAAGAACCATTTTCACGCGTACTAAAACTCAGACATAGAAATGTCGAACATATGCGAGGAAAACCGTTTCTTTTTCTCGATTCAATTTCATGCAGCGATCTATAGTCTATATGGCAGGTCAGCTCGTACGATTTGGTTCCTTGACACTCAATGCAATTAAGAGATAGCCAATTTTTTGCCCATTGTGTTTATCACACAGTACCGGCTTCATTGATGTTCCGAACGACTAAAAGCATTAATAAATAAAACTAAAAAATGGCATCTGAGAAGATAATTATTGTCGCGAAGTTAAATGTTTCTTAAATTTACAGTATGCATGCAAAAATTAGATATATATTTGTACTTCTGCCGAAATACTAACTCCATGATGCCTCCCTGCCGAGCTGAAACCTAAATTTAATTAAATATGCTTGGAAAACACATAGTAATACAATCTTTGTTTTTCCAGAAAATAACTAGCCTTTGGAAAGTTGGAAAGTTGATCTATTTGACCGTCCCAGAAAAAGAACATCGGAACATTCTTATTTTTTCACTCAATTCCTTGGTCATTTTGACTATTTCAACTGCAAAGGTCGTCAGGCAGTCGCACTACAATCAAGCTTCTATTCCCAGTAATCTAGTACTTCCCAAGAATTTCTTTTACTATTAATATTTCAAGACAACAATTTACATTTTAACTTTGAAGTAGAGAAGTTTGTTAAGATTAAATTAGCGCCTACGACGAGAGGTTAACATAAGAGGATATTGAAGTACACTTGTACTTGTAAGTTGTATGCAATAAGTTATTTCAGTGTCTCGCTATAAACTGCTTTTAAAGGTATAAAAACATTGTATATGGAGTTGGCATATGTTAGAGTGTTGATGGTGTTGAAGCGGTAGCTTTCGTGTCCAGCAAGCCACCTCGAAAACATCCAGTTACCAAAATAGGCTGTTATTCTAGTCTTTCTTGATTATTTATAACGAAGCAATTGTGTGAAGAAATTACGAAAGTCGAGGAATATATATCTATAATATGTATAATATATAGTGATAGGTATAGAAGGGCAAAAATCAACAATTTATTTGTAATTTGTCAACGTTTCTTGCAATTTTTGTCAAACGAACGTCAGTTTCTGTCATTTCGGGCACGCCCAGTCCTATATCACCACATGACCCTTATGTCTGCGATTAGAAACTTGCAAATGTTTGTGACTGTGTCAGCAGTGGCTGCAAATGGCACTTATCTTCACGGACGTGAGCAAAGTCTGACCTGCCTCGCAACCCATTGTTCGCAAAAGTATGGGCCAGTTTTGATATTAAACTATTCGGGCGGCACTTTTTGTGAAAGTGAAAGAGGAAAAATAGTCATTTATATTTTGCATAATTCTGTTGATTTCTTTACATCGTCGTATTAATTATACATTTTCTGTATCACTGATGTGCACATAGAGCCAACATGCAGTTCGTGTCGGTTACGCCGGGACAGTCACTCGAAAGGGAATTAGCTCGTACACGAAGCAACACATTCTTCTTAATGTAAGTATTAAATTATGTTCCTTTTTGACTGAATTCCATATAACTTATACATGATAACTCTTGAGAGTCGCTAGAAAGAACTTGCATCTTCTAAACCAGTTTATATTGTCGGTGAATTAATTGATAGGGGATTTTAGTCTTATAAGAAAGTAACAAAGTTTTTCCGGCACAAGGAAATTTATAAACAACTTGTTCGCTTCCGAGTCAAACCAAGTTACTTTTCTGTCGCCGTTATCACGTATAATTAATCAGTACACATCAGTGACTACCTGACCCGGTTGTGAAATAATAGTACACATGTTACCCAGGTGAAAAAGCGAAGAACAATAATGGCTGATTCTGTTGATTGTAAACTTGTACAACTTCTTGCGTCAGCTAAAACCACGACAACTTTCTCTTCGTAAAATAAGAAAAGTAGATACATGTATTTTCTTGTGGAAGATATATCTACTATAGTAGTCGCACGGTTCGTTCTATCAGCTTGTCGGGTGATCAAAAATTATTTTGAAGTATTTGATAAGTATTATTTTGGATAATATTTTCCCGTTTCTGACCACCGCCACTTGTATTGTGAGAGAACCGAAAGCGGCATCTACTAATGGTGACTACATCAGATACTTGAGTTGAAGATTAAGCTTTAATTTGGATGGTATTGCGTACCACACTCTCATGGTATAACACTGATGACCACGGCTGCCGATGAGGCTTTATATTTCAGAAAAAAAGGTAACCATAGGGTGGCTGTTTTACAATGGTCCAGTAATTCTTCCACGTCACTGACTTGTTTATGAAGAGAAAATAAAAGTGTCACTAGACATACTAATAAACTGATATAATCTTGATTAGATCGTTGTTTTATTAAATAAAGAAGTGAGTGCCACGGAAATAATATTCACATGGTTGAAACTGTGGTTGCGAGAGTTTGAGTGGTTTCGGAAATCAAGAGGATTTCGGCTATTATTACCCATCTTTCGGAACATATCTGAAGCCGATAAACTTTAAGGGTTTGGTAATTTTGCATTTCGTGGGTTGGATGATGGAATTAGAAAAATATAGATAAAGTCAAATAAATAAACACTCACAGCCACATACAGTCGATATGGTTTCAGACTTCAGTCGTGGAAATCCTCGACCAAAAGGTCGATTCTGCACACTGTGAACCCCTGCTGGTCGCGCATTGACACCCACTCACATGCAACACGCCTACACAAACCACCCATATACTTAACTTACAGTTAAAAGAATGTACGTGCAGAGTAGAAGTAAAATTTATGTACAGTCTGACATTGATTCAAAGTAGCGGCCAGCGCTTTTTTATTTTCATTTCTATCAGTCGTCAAGAGTCGTGTCTATCGTCAGACGTTAAAATCAACTTGGAAGTGACGACTATAGAATACAGCTGTGGGATTTTATGCAATTTTGTGTTCACACATTAAAAAAGAAGCAAAGGATTAAACAGCAAAACTCTACGGGATTTATTCATTATGGATCATAAATTTAAACAATTACAATGAACTAGGGGTCTGGACCGAGCTCTTGTGGTACTGTATTCACTTTGTTACACGGGACCCATGTTATATCAAGTGTTATAAACAGTAGTGAAAGAGAGAGTCGTCCGTTGTTTGCTATTTTAGTTTTTAGGATCAACAGTTCTTCTTTTTTGTTCCCCCAATGTTAGAAAAATCGGCTTTTTCGTCCATTGCTCAGCAAGTCGCGCGTCCCGCTCTACAGTCTGGGAATCCACATTATTTAAATTTTTGAGCTGTTTCTTATGACTGTAACTATAGGCCACTATAAGACTTGTTTACAATACATGTATCCGCGTTTGTAACTGTAAGCCGGGAAAACTACGGGACAAACTGAAACAGTTTTAGTAACGTTACATTTTTCAGAAAATATTTTTGTCTCTGAAAACGTTATTTTTGCAATACATACACTATAAGCTCTTGCCGTAATAAAAGAAACCTTTGACGCAGCAGGAAAAGTACCGTAATCGCTGTCTGGTCGTGATATTGTTAGTCAGTGCGTGAAAAGCAAAAAGCCGACAGACATGGGGTGCTGGAAGACCCCGCCACTCATTTAAGGCATTTTGGAGTTTGTTTCGACGGAAATTACCAGCTATTATTAGAACAGCAGAAGTTGTGACGATGCATGGAGACACCGCGGAAGTCGCTTATTTCAGTCCAAAAAACAACATGTCAAGTGGCTCTTATTCAATCTCTTTCTCCATTAAGTAGTTCATAAAAAGTTGCGCTTTTACTCAACACTCAAACTTTTTCAATTGGTAAACATTATCAATAAAATGTGTTTGTTTTGAGATTAAGGATTGCGCGGTAATTTACAGTAGCTTGTTCAGCAAGACAATGTTTCTTTTGAGAGAAAAATCTGTTGGCATTAGAGACTGTTTATTAAAATTGGAAAAGGAAAACGTTTTTTCTTACATAATGTAGCCAACTATTACTCTCCCTCAGTCCTCACGCCTCAGGGCGTAGCAAATCTGGATCTTGAAAATGCGTAAGTTCAAGAAATCTGTGCCGGACTGTGTTCATATGCTTTAGTAATCTTATTTATCAGTTTTCCCTTGATACTTATGTGTGGTATCTAGATTATTGTAATCTGCTGACCCTAAACTGCTCCGCATAAAGGAGACCTAGTTCGTTTTACATTGTAACTGTCGTGACAATGAATGAATGATTACAACTGGATAACTACCGGCTCAGATCAGAAGATTTCATCCTATTTCTGACTAAATCGGCTCGAAAACCATAAAAACCAAGGGACGCACATACCCGTATAGCCAGTTTTGGGGAGTACCCCCCCGGAGTATTGTAAACCTGGTTTGAAGTGTCCTTCTATCCGACTATCTCGTTCTGGGTGTTGTGATGCAAGGCAAGGCATTTCTGCCATATTAACAATATACACCTACAGTCCTGGCTCTTCATAAAAGTTTTGAAAAAAGTCGTAATAAAAGTTGTCACTGAAAGTATCTACTACTGCTTGCACTTCTTCCATATTATTTATCAACAAGTATTCCAATAAGTCGAGATCAGAAAAAAAGTCGTGATAAAAGTAATAAAACTCGCGAGTAAAAAAAAATTCTGGTATCACATTCCACAGTGGCGATTTCAAGTCAGTCAAGCACAATTTACTTGGGCTCTACGAACACCGCCCGCCCCACCCACCCGCCTTTTTACACACCAACAGAAATGTCACCCACCGTAAAAGCTCTAATTACCCCCTCCTCTCGAGCCTCAAATTTGTAATAAGCCCCCCTCTCTAATAAGGCCCCTCCCCTCCCCTTCCTAGCTCGACAAAACAGTGGGTATACTGTGTAAAAATTACAATTTCTTTCTGTTTTCGATATTTCCAACCTCTAAATAGTGGCCGTTATATATAACGCCAGAGTTCCTAGTTGTTATTAAAGCTGCATG
>JANSTR010061114.1:0-12082 GCA_025434805.1 Antipathozoanthus remengesaui | reverse complement strand
AGTGGACTATCTGCTGCGGGAGAAGCTACTGCTGGATCATAACTGCTGAAGAATGAGGTTGTTGACTGGGCCAGTGGAACCTCTGATTCTTTAATCTTTGGCTGAGGTTCAGGTTGAGCAGTGTCTGCTGGGAGTGGACTATCTGCTGCGGGAGAAGCTACTGCTGGATCATAACTGCTGAAGAATGAGGTTGTTGACTGGGCCAGTGGGGCTATGTCTCCCTCTGAGGTGACTGTATCTTCATGTCTGTCTTGACGCAACACCATACCACTCTGTAGTAGGAATTTATATAGTTAGATCTTGTTGTAAATAGTTTGGTAGCGCAGTTTACTGTAGACAATAAAATTATTTTTAACTCAAAACATTTTATTGACGCTACAAAGTAATCAATTCTTAAAGGACACCTGCAGTGAAAAATATTTGCAACTGTTCAAATAAAAGACATTACTTCTATCATTTGTAGTGTGAAATTTCTGGGCTAAAATCTGCTGCATAAACGAGAACAGAGTAAAAACGTTTCAGTATTTCGCCAGTATTGTTTTTGTAAATGGATGCCGCCATCTTGAATATTGACTTCACTGTGCACGGGACTGGATTTCCCACGTGTGTTAATGTGGTTTTTGCAGCCTGACCTGGGCGAGTTGCACTCGTAATTATATCAAAATGGCACAATGGGAAACATTCTTCTTTTGCTAGGCTGTGAATCATTTTAGTTGCAAGCCGAAATACTTGATAGATGGAGATTCTTCTTCTTCAGAGGGCAAGCATGCAGCCCACGAAAGATAAATAGGGTTTGCCAATTTTTGTTTGATATTTGTTTCTCAAGTGGCTGTAAAACTAAATTCAAGATGGAAAATGCATCAGCAAAATTCAAACAATCCATATTACCTTATTTCCACTCTTAGCTTTCCCATTCTTGGCTGGTTCTGTTTGCTTCTTTTGTGGCTCCTCCTTCTTGTTGTGCTCAACTGGCGGCTCTGTCATGGTCACTAATAAACAGGAGGAACACCCATTTATTATCTCCACATGATTCTATACATGTACCTGTTATTTCTCGACGATTTATGGTATCTCTTCCAAATATTTGGACTTTTCCTAACATTCATCAGGGCATTTATTAATGCCATTTATTAACGTGTGTCTTGGATGAGTATGTTGCCATAACAACCGCATTTTAAGTGCTATGATTTGAGTAATTTCAATATTTTTCATTTTTCTTAGCTTATTTCAATTACAACTCTTGAATGTTTCATTTTATACTTATGGAGATCACCTTAGGGTTAGGGTTAAATGGGGAAATTCTAACGAGTTATCACTAGTGACGTCACAATAACAAAAACGGAAAATCCAAACTGGAAGAAAATGACGTCATACTATAGTCCCTAGACATTCCTATCACTTAGTTTTCAATGAATATAATACTGATACAACTGATTGCCGTAGTTATTCACTTATAAGCAGAACCATTTTGTCGCAACATTTCTAAATTCTGAAGGCAAAGGCATTCCGAGTTGGGTTTGCGACTTATAACCGAGTTTTCCTGAAAATAAATCTAGCATAAATACTTAAATACTGCAGCTAGATCTGTCATTCGCACATAAGCCGCACCTGTTCGACAATGGAATCTGATTTCTATGTTCTTTGAAATGTTCAATCCAACATCTTAGCATTTAATATGCACATTTTCAATTATTTTGCATTGTTCAACATTGTTGTGATTTTTTCGTTGAATGTTTGTTGACTGACCGTAGCTCTTCGCCCAAATGTTGGGGTTGCGGCTTATAACAGACTTTCTTGAAAAATAAAGTTGTTAAAAACTTGTTCGTTTACCTCTCTTGAAATGGGGGGGGGGTTAAGTACGGGGGGGGGGAATAAGTACGGTATATTGGCTCATCTATTGCTCAAGTACAGGCATCTTAATGTACTAATTTCTCTAGTACAAAGTTAAAAATGTTCACAAAACACTATTTTTCGAAATAATTATGTCATTATGATAATACTGTAATTGTGACATCAGAACCCTAAATTAACTAGACAGTGCAATCCAATTAGTTGTAAGTGACCTAGGTGTAGCTCACCTCCAAACTTCATAGCAATAGCTTTAGTACTTTCTGAGTTACACAGGGAAGGGGGCGGGGCTTTTGAAGCCCCTACCCCAGGTCAAGAAACTCCAAAAACACTGAGGCAAGTAGGGTTAATCATTCTCTCTGGAGTGGAGAAAGGTTTATTGGTGCTTTGTGGCAAAGTCAGGATTGAATGAGTATGATAGTTCAAAGACTCTCTTTAGGCCATCACCAACTCTCATGCACTCTCACTGACTTCCATCAAATTTCAGTGCACTATTATCAACTTTGCACATAAAATTATTCAACATTTACTTAGCGACATTGGTAACCCCTAATGTACTCTCATTGACTTTTACACACCTTTTTCTTTTCTTCAACGTCTGTGCATTTGTCTTTGGATGAAAAAATACATGTTGCTCGATTTCTTAGTGAAGAGATTCTGAGTGGTGTTTTGTAAAAATGCCATTGTTCATCTCTTAATTTATTTACTGGGACAAATCTTCTTAGTATTAACCAAACAGGTAAATAGCACTTTCCGCGCGCTCTGATTGGTTCATCAAACACCGAATATCCTGTGCTATTCACTTCGGTCACTCATGCATGAAATTTGACATGTGAACGCGCGCGTGAGATGGATGGGCAAACTGGTTAAGGTTGTGAAACAATAAATAAATAAATTTCAAAAGTGCTATTCACCTGTGTGGTGTCGGTGCCTAGCGATAGATATTCACCTCCACTTCGGGGGATAATTGTTAAATATGCAAATGCGATACGCGTATGCATGAAACATCTACTGCGCTCATATCTTCTATATTTTCGCGAATAATTAACTCCGAGTTTAAAGCATCTTAAAAATTTCCAGTCAGTAACTCAAAAAATTTCGAGTTAGTAACTCAAAATTTTCGAGTTAGTAACTCAAAATTTCGAGTTAGTAACTCAAAATTTCGAGTTAGTAACTCAAAATTTTCGAGTCATTAACTCAAAATTTTGAGTTAGTAACTCAACATTTCGAGTTAGTAACTTAAATTGTCGAATTAGTAACTCAAATTTCCGGAGTAATAAAAAGTTTGAAAATATTATATTAAACAAGGTAAAAAAAATTACAAAATGAGATGTCCCTTACGAGCCACCGTACATTACTGCACATAATATTACACTATATTATACACTGCACATACCTCAAGCACTGCACTACATCCACGGTGGGATGGGTTTTTCCTTTGTGGATTACTAGTTTAGATTTAGATAGGAATTGAGAGCTCATATTCTTATTGTCAATTAGAAGTATTGTTTCACGTAGTGTACTGCAGGTATATGTATTAGCTTGAGGTGTACAACATGCGAACATCGTGTTTTGCACAATTCTAATAGACAAGAATGTCTATGCAAGCAAGCCGGCTGAGGTTTATTTTAAATATGTTTAATTTTAATATCAATATTTTAAAATGACGAAACCAATCTTCTTCATACTGGGCACAAGTTGCTTTTGCACTTATGTCAAGGATATCCTGCAAATATGCGTAAATTAACAACAAATTCTACAGTAGCATAGTATGTTTATTAATTCTTAACACGGAATAGTTTCAGGTTTATTCACATGGCGCGGGGTGTGTGGACTCGAAGTGCGCATTACTGTAGCTTTGTCAAATGTGCTGAAAATCGTAAACCACTTTGCGAGCCCAATCTCACGATCTTTGATTTCAAAAGATTCCAATAAAACGCCGGGTGAAACTTCTTCCGTTTTGTCAATGATTATATGAAATGGCTAATATTAAGTGATTTGTTATCTTTCTAGTTTTTACTTTGTTATGTTAAAAGAGTATTAAGAAATTGTGGTAGTTGGGTATTATTTTAGTAACTCTTTCAAGTTGAACCACACTCCACAGTTTAGTAGGAATTTATAAAGAGCATAATTTATTCAAGAGTCCAATCAAGATATAAAGAACTGAAGAATTAATAAAGTCTATTTGTAAATTTCTTTAACAGTTAACACGAGCTATAACATAAAATATAGACAGTGAAAAAGAACCAACTTGGTATTAGAGGCTTTGTGGTTTATTCTAAAGTACGAGACGTGACCTTAGCGCTTAAAACTGATGGTCGAGGGTGCACGCGCGTGCATCCGTGCATGTCATCCAATTAACAAATCACGCATATGTACAGTTTGAGTTACCCATTTCGCGCACGTGGCCCTTTCCCCCCGACACTTTATTTTTCATCAACCACTGCTTGCATTGTCAAAATGTTTCTCTGATTTTATTTGGTTTTTATAAAAGCATCAGTGTCTGCAATGTTTCAATACTGACTCGATATTGACTTTCTCAGAAAACTATCAGCTTGGCTTTATAAACTTTCCGGGTCACGTAGCGCCACGCGCAAAAAACCAATATTGAGCAGCATGGAATAACAAATTTGCATGATATGTAAACAAACGCCCAGGGGAGGAAGGATGTGTTGCTTTTTAAAATCGTTTTCGAGTTTCAGTGGCGCCAAAACAAACAACCAACTAAGGCGTGTAGTGGACCAAATATATATTCCTTTTGACTGAAAGAAGTTTTCAATAAAGTTTTGCTAAAACGAGGTTAGAGTTATAGTTATACAGTGAATTGATACGCAACCGTCTGTGTTATAACTGTTACTTCAAATGGCCGGTAAATATTCGGAACACAGCTAACAAAACATATTAACTGTAGAAATTGTTGGGTGGTATTATTTCTTTGCAAAATTCCTATAATTTAGGAAAAGAATTGTTATTTTTGAAATTATGTCTAACCGCTACAGTTAGAGATACCGTGATAAGAAACGGAAGGAGGTTAACTGAAGATTTAAAGTTACGTCAGCGAGTTAGCTTATTGGCTCGTGGCATCACGTATCCAATATATTAGCCACCATGATTAAGAGCAATCAAAACAGAGCATTTGATTCAAAGTTTTCAATTTATTTATTCGGGAAATTAAAACATTCAACTCCTTAATTTCGACAATCACATCATCAAGCTATTCAACTCGTATGTCAACAAAATTAACTTCAGATAGAGTGATAATACACTTTTCATCAGCTAATTTTCAAAAGCACCTTACACCCACTGAAATACTTCTCATTAAAAAGGAATTACCGTAAAAAAGACTGAAGTCTTTTAAAAGTAGAAACAACGTGTTAAAGAAAATTTCCTTTTATTTCGTCATCAGTTATCAGGTTAGTATCTATTAATATAACAAATAAGACGTTTCACACAGAACTCTGCTCATGAAATATAGTTTGATAATAACTTCAAGATTAGGTACCATCATAACTTATTATCTTTACAATCAATATTAACATTCTGTTTAACTTACTCCATTTTTATAGAATAAATATTTAACGATATCGCCATTATGTCAATATGCAACTTGTTAAGCTTACTCTTGAATATCATTATTAAATATTACTAAAAACACGTACAAATTGTGCTATGAAAGTATATGTTTAAGTCTCTGATTCTACCACACCAAATTCGCAAAATTGTACTGTGTTGGGTACTTCATGTAGTGGTGAGGAAAAATCCCGTCCAGAGGAGCATTTAAGTTCATTGGCGAGTTCATACTTAGGGAATTCAAATCAATGTTCATGTGACTTGTGTTAAGCCCATACGACTGGACTTGCTCTTTCATGCGCACCGGAACAGCAACTGGTCGTGAATCAGATGGGAAGTACTGCCACGGCTCGACAGCATTCTGCCTCGCTTTGCAGTCCATTACGGTTTTCTTCTTGCTCTTGTATCGTTTGTTTTGGAACCAGATCTTGACCTGGTTGGGCGTAAGTCGAAGCATTTGGGCGAGGCTGTCCCTCTCCGGCGCTGAGAGATACTTCTGTTGGTTGAATCGCTTCTCGAGCTCTCGAACTTGTTCTGGGTAGAATAACACTCGTGGCTTCCTTCGCACGGCACGCGTGGTCGTCTTATCGTTGTGATCACCGGGTTCAAGTCGGGTGCTGCCGCTTGTTGATGTCGATTGTTGAAGCACTCGAAACTCAAGAGCAGTTTCTTTAAGGTTCAGTCTGGGCTCCATCGCCAATTTGCAGTTGTCACTGTTGAAAAGTCAAGTAGAAGTCGGATGTTTTAGCGTTCGAGATGAGTCGTGCTTTGAGCGAGAGGACGCAGTTAACTAGCGTTTATAGTGATGAGGAAGTTTTTGCTTGAGCGACAATCTTGTAAAGGAAATCCGGTTTGAGGTTTCCTAGTCCGTGACTCGTGAGTATTGTGAAGACACGAGAATAATTGCACTGACGCAATCCGCGTTGCAAAGCTTACCTGTGTGTCAAATAATAGACTGGGTGACTACAGGCCAGTGTCAAACATATAAATAACAAAAAGTAAGTCCATCTAAATACTGAAAGATCTGCGTAAATAAAATGCAAGCAATATTTGAAAAAATAACTAAATATACAAGTTACTACTTTGGGAAATCAGTCTCAGAACGAGGCCTCGTGTACTGGACGAGCGAAAGCGAGGTTCAATAGATGTAATCGGCCGAACGGACGAAGTTATTTTAATAACTTAAAAGTTACGTACTGATTATACGACATTTTTTCGGTATTTTTATGCAAACCGGGCGGCGATTGAATTTTGTCAGAGAGCAGAATCTCATAATAACCAGTAATTAAATTGCCATAATTTTATGCTGCTGTAAAGAGCCAATCAGAACGCGCTTTCTATCTTGGCCATAAAATAAATTATATATCCTTCGAGTATACCAGCTCTTAAGCCGTATATCAAGAAAACATTTGGTTTTCTGTAGTTACTATAGATCGTTTCTGTAAGACTGTATCCTGTCCGTAAACCGAAAACAGAAGAGAAACAAATGGACTTGACTAACAAAGGCAAAGAAACCAGGAACTTAAAAATCTAACAACCGTTCTCGTTGACGTTCCCGTCGTCGTTGCTTAAGGTCCCTAATGTCTGAGGTAACCTGCAATTCTGACGGCCCATGAATGATTTTAGTTGCTGTCAGTGCAGTTTTTGTTACGTACAATATTCTATACTGTCGATAGATTGCCAGATCGGGTCAGTGATCATTTAGTTCAAAGTGGGAACCCAAAGCACAAGTTTACTGTGTAGGAACGTTCTCCCTCCGGGCAACAACCTGCAGTTTACCTTTTAATTAACCTAGAACAGTCGAAAAGGGTGTTCATATTTCAAAGGAAATAAATGTAAAACTTGTTCCCAGATAGAGTGGCAGGAAACGTTTTTTATCAGCAAGAATCTCCGGTAACAACCCCCTTGTCACGAGTGAAGATGAGACATTGCAACACAAAGGTAATTTTAATCCTTTCTCTACTGACTTTTCAAAAAGTAAAATTATCAAACTTTATGAAATTGTCAGTAATTTCTGAATTTCATGAAACAATCCACATTTTTAGAATCTACTCTTTGAGACAAACAAAATGAATGGTCACTTTATAGAGTTTCGTCAACTGGTTCAAAAGTTAGGATATTCTTGGTTTATTTGAAACTGGGTTTAGTAGGGAATTCGGAAAAGGTTAAATGATTTAATTCTCATAGAATACATATTATTATAGATAATGAGGCACACCGCAACGATTTCAGATTTATGTTCAGAGGCTTGTTCACATAAAGTGTTGAAGTATCTAATACATTATCAAGGCTGTAGCTATATTATAACCCTTTAACCCGCTATAGACAGTGAAATGGAGCGTGTATGATTGATATATGTCATCGATATTGTTGCTGTTGAGACGACTGGTCGCAATATTTCTCTTTATGTTCCTTTGGTGCATATTTTTGTATGCGTATAAGATAAGTCCGAAAAGCTTTAAGAACATATGAGGTTGACATTACCTCGAATTCAAAAATAATGAACCTCCACCAAAGTATATTTGCTTCTCATGCAAGCGTGAAAAGCGCGCAGTCGAATTCCACTCAGCTATTGCAACTTAGATAAACGAAATGTCGCTCATTTTAGTTTGCCATTTTTCATTAGCTGTTTCTGCTTCTCTTAACACTTCCTTTTATACCATTGTTCTCAGTCATATTTTTTAATGGTGCCTGCGTCTATCACACAGTCACAGTTTGGCTACTTATTTTGTGTCGATTGCAGTCCTAGTTGGTACAACAATCCGACCATTCATTGTATTAGATGTTTGTAAGGTAGACCGGTTTGAACATTTAGTACGAGATGATTTTATGAAAAAGAAAAGAGATAAAATGCGAAACTTTAAAAAGATTGCAAGCCAAAGTGGATTACTGCCACTGACAATAGCTAGATACCAACCTCGGCTGGTTTTGTGCCTCTCATCTGATGGAAGATAACAAAACAAAAGCTGTAGAAATGGTGAACTATACCATTTTGTCCGTTCTCAACCTTGTCTAATCTAAATCTAAATCACGTACCATGCAATCTCCCTCCAAGGAATTTAGTCATAGCCATAGGTTCGGGCGAAGCCATTCAGTCGTGATAGTGGCTTTTAGAGATCAGATCAAGTAAGTTTAAATTGTTGTGTTCAGATTTGAAAATGTTCAGTGAATTTGATGTACGAACAGATTGAGGTAGAGAGGTCAATTCAGATACGAACGGGGAAAGAAAGAGCATATGTAACATTTCTTTTTATCGGGACGGAGGTTTTGTAGGTCAGCGGCGAGAATCGGCGGGCCTTTGGTGTTAAGCAGCTTCAGTGGCGTGTCGTAAATGTCGATATCGACCAGGTTGTTTTAAAACTATTTTGTATTGTGTAGATATGATTTGAATTAGAGATGATTGTCGAAATTAGTCAATTCTCCCGTAAACCCTAAGAAACGTCTCATAAACAGAAGACCATCCGAACTCTCACTCTCAGATCCTTCAATAGATTAATTCACGTGACCAACGCTGATGGTGATGCGGGCCACAATTAAACGTTCAGTCGAAATGCATTTGGCGAAATGAGTTGAGGTTCGAACTAGGATAAAACTGAACAAATATAAACCAACGTTAATCTCTAGAATTAACTACAAATCACCTATAACATAGCCGGAAAGTCCTAACAATAAGTCTATTCACTAATAACAGCAGCTACTGTTGAACCCCGATAACTCGAACCCTCAGTAACTCCAATTCCTCGCTAACTCGAAGCAAAACTGATTTCCCTTGGATTTGCCTCACATGTTTACTGTAATTTTAACCCCTATAACTCGAAACCCGTATAACTCAAAACCCCGCTAACTCGAAGCGATTTTTACTTCCATTCAGGTAATTTTCATTGTGACTCTATCCTCGATATATTACTTCCGAATCTCAGGAGCTGTCAGATGAAGACATTTCGTTCTTTGGGCGATAATGAGCTGAGGCAGAAGACGATGCTGACTTGAATATCGAATAACCGCCCCCGCCCTAAAAGACCTTCCAAACTTGAAGTGTCAACACTCAGCAGTAATTGATGTGCCTAACACATACAATCAGTCAGAATTGTTTGTTTCAAATTATCGATAAATCACCTGGCGTTTCTAAAGGGGGGTGGGGGGGCTCGCCTTCTTGTGGAGAAAATCGATATGTGCGGCTTTCCTAACCTTGTTCCCAGGATGAAAGAGAACGACCAAGCGAAGAGAAGTAGAAAGTCAGTTTACAGTTTCTTTATGTTCAGGTGGAGACAAGCGACCTTCTTCGTCAGAAGGCGTATGATGGGAACGCGGTTATGGCTATGCCCGTGAATATAAACCTAGGTCGAATTTTGGAATTGCACTCAAGTGATTTGGCTTGATCTGGACTAATTTTAAAAAAGCTAAAAGCTAAAGAAGCTTCAATATAACGATATTTTCGGCTATCTTACGGTCATATCGTTGTATCGGGAGTTTGGATATAACGAAACCCCGACATAACGATATCATATTACTGCTCCCTTGGCGTATCCTTATACCGGGGTTCTACCGCAGTTGGAAAGAAACGTCTGATATTTGAAATGGCAGAAAGACGCCTACGGATAAAAAGAGGGAGGGACGACATAGTTGGCTGAACAGAATCACAACAAAACACTTGTCGATGATGGAACGGAAACTGATTTTCGTCGTTGTACTCCTATTTTCGTATCCTTGCCGCTATTTCAGTTGCATAATTTGTGAGTTATTTTTTGGTGGATTTAGAGCTCGAGGGCGCCGAAGAGTATAGTTGTAATACTACAAACGTAGCTCACAAAATATTTGTCTGTTTCTTTCTTCTTCTGTCGAGGGATACTGATGGCTTCATACAAGAATGACATTTCTTACAGCGCCAACACATTGAAACACATTGTTACCTGGTTACCATTCAGATGCAGCGGTTCCATGAAAGTCTGAGAAAAAGGTACCAATTTCTAAATAACTTGACTTGAAAACACTTTTTGGAAGGGGAGAGAGAGAGAGGGGGGGGAGGGGGGTAGGGGAAAAGAACGCAGGCTCATCCACTTGAAACAGCTGCTAGATGTAGGATGAAATTTGTAGGATCATCGAAACCCTTTCCAAGCCATATTTTTTAATAATCATTGCAACTCCTTCCTTTTCTGAATTATTTGTAAATTGCCTTTTGATAGAGTCGAATAAACTTAATTAGCACTGAGACGACCTGGCTATTACAACACATCTTATAGAAAATCACCCACCTCCTCCCATTTTTCCTCAGCCATTATCAAGTGTTTAACACACTTAACTTTATCCGCTAATTTAAATTAGCTATGTCCAAGTAAAAAAATTTGTAATATTTAAAGGGAAGAAATGGTCGAAAGAAATGACTGATGTCTTGAAATTTATAAATACACGCCCGTCCAAATTAAAGCTCCACTCAAATAAAACCCCCCTCTATAATAAAAGTCTTGAATATTGCGCGCGGTAATAGTACTCTGCTCACAGGAGGCCCAAGCTATACTATTGGGTTCGCTCCGTTTGCCTGGTCGCTAAGCTTCTCGTTCAAAATGGCGGACGCCGAAATTTTTGGCAAACAAAGCTAGCCAAAATAACTAGCGCTCAGTCCAACCGCGCCGCCCGTGAAGCCAAAGTTGTTGACTAGGGACGCCGCTAAATATTTAGTACTAACTGAATACTTGGTCACATATCGCATATTTAATCAAATGCATACGAATTTTAGTTTCCAATTAAGGTGATAATAGATAGTTGTAATTTTGTTTGTTGATGATGCATTGTGGGGTGGTTCGGTTGCGATTTGAGATGCAGAGAGAGAAATGGAAATTGGAGACATTCACAAATCATCAAGAAATCCAACCATTTCCGTCAATGTTAAAACTGACGGCTTGGAAAGGAAACATTTTTGCTACAGTATGATTTAAATGAATCGAATTTGCAAATTGGGCCCCGTACTTTTTATCAGATCTAGGCCTTTTTACTTTAAGTAAATCAGGAATAAATTAACATTTTGGTCATACCCACTACAGAACTTTACCTCCAAACCAGAGTTTTCCGTTGCGAAATCAACAGCACTTTGTACCAGTTGAAGTGCGTGCAACAGCTAGTTAGTGTTTTGAGGCAACCTGAAAGCTGACGTTTGAGGACTATCAAATCTGGTCACGACAGCGTGAGTGAAGAGAAAATAAACGGCCTAACGTAAAATGCAACTATATAGAAACACAAACTGGGAAATTGATAGTGTGAAGGGTAAAAGTTAAAAAAGTACTCTGGCGAAAAGTTTAGAACGATATATTATAGATAAGAGACGTATCATTTTTTAAGAGGAGGAGGAATTTGTGAGACGTACATCATTAGTTTGTTGTTATTAAAACATTTAGAATAAACGTTTGTTCTATCGACATAATCATCATCAGGTTAATGAACTATATATAAGTCAGATCGCGGAATTCATAAATAATAGCTCACTCCCACAAGGGTTAGAGCACTCTGGCACTACCACAGGAGGCTCATACTAGAAATGAGTGTTGTTAATGTATGGCATCAAGCAAATTTATAAGACTTTGTATGGGAATTTGGAGTTTCACCGATATTTCCGTAAATAATGAAATAAAGGAACTTTGACTTGCCTGAAGTGTTGTTTGTGTCTTTCTTG
>JANSTR010061003.1:0-12883 GCA_025434805.1 Antipathozoanthus remengesaui | reverse complement strand
TTGAAAAATCCAAGATGGCGGCCAAAATGGCGGACACGTTGTGAAACGGCTGCTGCCATAGCAACAGTTCCTAATTAGAACTTGATTGTTATTATGAAAAATAATTAGCTAATCATAAGCTATTTACATGCCAAAGCTTGATCTTTTATGTGCAACCGTTTGAGAAATTATGAAAATTAATAGCTTGATCGTCCGAGGGTTAAACTGATTATTATTAGTCATAATTTATGTTACATGCTTTCTAATAGATGGGATCCTGTTTATTTTTTGTGTTTAACTGATGTTTAAATTCATTAGGTAAAGAGCAATGACTAACAAAGCTTAGCTAGGCGGCTCGACATCTCACGCCAATTAATAAGACGCTGATTTTCGACTCGGGAATATTATTGACCGTTGTCTGAATGGTTTCATATCGAGCGGGAAAATAGTACTGTCCACAAAAGACTCAAAAGTCCGGTGATACTAAACTTCCGTATGCTTGGAGAGGCATATTGCTAACGTTAAATTGTGCGGTAATGGTATGATATGGCATTTATAAAACTATAGAATTTCTTTTCTAATTTGCACTATACTGTCTCTATGGTAAAGAATAGAATGACTCCTATTTGTGATAACTGATTATTCATTGTTTAAGCAATAGGAACTTAATAGGATTAGACGCCAATGAAAGGAATACCTCGACTCGCCATGACTTAGTCCTACATTGCAATGATTCAGTCTATTTAACACTTTGTTTTTAACGAATTTGCTCTTACCAAAGCGAGAACAGCACTACGGAAGTGGGAAGAGGGATTGAAGCAAATTTCAAAACTGTGCTTGTGCGTTTAGATCTTAGCAGCTGCATGGGATCATATTGGCTACGATTTGACCATAGTGTACCAAGTCGATCTTTTTTAAATTTGCAATAGACGGAGGTTGGTCAACATGCGGGGAGTGGAGTGGATATTGCACCAAGATATCAACAGAGGTCACGCGAGTGAACGAACCCTCTTCCACAAAATGGTGGCATTCACTGTAAAGAGAACAACATGGAGAAGGTGCTCTGTTGTCCGAGTAACTGATTGACACTATGCACTTAATGTCTGATCCTGAGAAAACTGTTAGTTGTGTTTACCCGAGGTTTCTGGACAAAAGACTCGAAGGAAAGGGAAACTAACCTGTTCTCAGAGTAAATAACGCATTTAGTTTCTGATATACTGTAGACAGACTTAAGTTTAAACGATTAGGCAACAATTTACAGCAAAGCAACAACTCGTGTTGCCATCTTCATTCATGTAAGCAAAACTGGCAGTGTTTTTCGGCCACTTCATACCATGCGATGATCACCTGCTGTTATTTCTTGATCAGGCAACAATTCAAACACTTGTTTACTACTCAGGACACAAGTGCCCCCGGCTATCAGTTTGTGTATTAGGTGAAATTTAAGCCCCCTTTACACGAGCAATTTTTCCTTGACAAGTTTTCCTTGACAAGGAAAAAATTGCTCGTGTAGATGGAGAATATTGGACAATTTTTCCATGTCAAGGAAAAGCTGGCATGCCAGCTTTTCCTTGACAAGGAAAAATTGTCAAGTCAGAAATTTGCTCGTGTAGATGGGCAACAAGGAAAATGTGGCAAGGATATTATTGACTGCAAGGCATTGCGGTCACAACCGAAACTTGTCAAGGAAAACTTGCCCGTCGTCTACACGAACAAGGAAACCTTGTCAACGGAAAATTGTAAAGGAAAACTTGTTGATCATCTACACGAGCAATAAAAAATTGACAAGTAACTTGTCAAGGAAAAATTGCTCGTGTAATTGGGGCTTTAGTCTATATCGAAGTAAGAAGGGTCACTAAATTATCGCACGAGCAATTAATAAATTGTATAAATATTACTTTCAAACGTCCTCCCATGATTTAGCATTTTAAATTTGCAAATGAAACATGTAATTAAATATATAGTTTTCTTCTTGTGGTAACTTTAGCACCGCTCTCTGAAAGAGCATACTTCGGAAAATTCAATTCATTGGATATTATGTATGAATTTATACATGTATGTATATAAATTTCTAACTATATGTTTTGTATAAAATTAAGTGTGTATGTATGTATCAGTAAGTACCCAAAGTAGTGCAAGTTCACACGCTTTGGCCAAAACTCAGTTTTGCCGAAAGATTTCCATTTCAGACAAGACTTGTTCCTTGTTCACATAGCTGTTGTTTTGAGAAAATAGCGGAAAGCTCTTAAAGTCCAGCTGGAGAGATTAAAGGGTTCATATGAAATATGCTTGCTTAACAGCATTCGTGCACATTCTATGGTGAGAAACTGAACAATTTTATAAAAATAAAATCATAAAGTAATTATATACTGTATAAAAACAAGACAATACTAAACAAGCTTGCGGACGCCGGAAATCAAAGCAAATTGGATGTCTCTGGGAGATGGCAATAATTTATTTAGTTTAGACCTCTGGGCTTGGTTCCCTTTCCAGTGTCTATATATAGAGAGAGAGAGTCTTCTATAGGAAAGTATGTGCTTTGTAGCAGAAGTAGTTTTATATATCTGTATATTATTCAATTAGCTTAATGGACACAGGCACAGCTATTGAACAAAATCCGGCTTGCGTTTCTAAAATTCCCTTCTAGAGATAAAGTCATCAGTTTTTAGAATTTCCTTGGGAGATAACTCCTTTAAGTCAACGTCTTTGACATCGTTTCACAGTGCATCCTTATTATGACAGAACACACTATGTGAGAGATTATCAATGAATGCACTTTTTTATGTCTTGTTTTATATTTATGTAACAAAGTAAAAATAGAAATCTCAGCACGCTTCTTTTGACACTTCAGTCTAGATTAAGATATTTTTGTTCAAAAACTTTAATTTTATTAAATTTCAAATAGCTTTCGCTAATCCAGAAACTGCTCAGATGTTGGCGTAATTTTACGGTTTTGTCAGTTACACGGAGAAAATCCCCCGACGTCGGAGAGGAACCGCAAACCGAACTCACTTCCCAGGCCGGGAATCGAACCTGTGTCGCATTGGTGAGAGGCGAGTGTTTCTTATCTTGCCATTACGCCACCCCGACGCCTGGGCTGTTAATACACTGATCTTGCAGCTTCACTGTAGTCGTCGGAATTTCTTTGGTCAACTCCCATTATAGCTTTTGTTTCTCATCTTTTGCATGCTTGCTGCAAGCCCCTAAGGCAAGGTTTCATCGGATTTAATTTGCTGTTCCGCTTTGCGTTCTCGAGAGCTTCCAATGAAAAAGAAAATAGATTTGTTCAGCTTGAGATTTATTGTTGGCGATGATTGTGAATCGGTTTATATTATATGCATGATCAGTGGTTCAGATGACAGACCAATTAATTTTCGACTCTCGTCCATGATTGCTTTTGTTATAATTTTAGTTCGAAGGGAAATAGTACATTTTGATCAACTTTTCAGCTCTTTTATGTGCACAAAAATCTCCAGTGCGATTTTAGAGTTCTGGTGCAGTCAACAGAAGGAGATAAAGAAGATATCTGAATGCACTTGAGCGAAAATGATTACTACTCCTAGCGACAAACACAATTTTACTGACATATCAAGTGCCCCGTAGAGCTCGATGAACTTTTCAATCTTTCGTTAATAATAAATTGTATCCTGCAGTCGTTTCTAAAGGCCAGAAAGTCCCGCAGTCGTTTTTAAAGGCCAGAAAGTACTGCAGTTGTTTGTCAAGGCCAGAAAGTCCTGCAGTCGTTTCTCGAGGCCAGAAAGTCCTGTAGTCGTTTTTCTAGAGCCAAAAAGTCCTGCAGTCGTTTCTCGAGGCCATGCAGAAAGTCCTGCAGTCGTTTGTCAAGGTCAGAAAGTCCTGCAGTCATTTCTCGAGGCCAGAAAGTCCTGCAGTTGTTTCTCGAGGCCAGATCAAAAGTCCTGCAGTCGTTTGTCAAGGCCAGAAAGTCCTGCAGTCGTTTTTCTAGGGCCAAAAAGGCCTGCAGTCGATCGTTTGTCTAGGGCCAAAACGTTCTGCAGTCGTTTGTCTAGGGCCAAAACGTCCTGCAGTCGTTTGTCTAGGGCCAAAAAGTCCTGCAGTCGTTTGTCTAGGGCCAAAACGTCCTGCAGTCGTTCTCGAGGCCAGAAAGTTACCTTTTGATGAGGTGAGGTCAACAATTCCAAACAATCACCCGTTTTAATTAATAGAGACAAGTGAATGCAAGCAATGAGTTATTTTATTGTTCAAAGTTTAAAACTTGAACTCACATTTGGCTAGGCTTAAAAAACACATATAATAGACGAGTATAGGTCACAGAGCATTCATGCAAAGAAAGTTTGCTAAACAGGTCATTTCTTCGCTAGAATTTCAAAATTTAAGGGACATCTGGGCTGAACGGGTGTGTGGCGCGCAGTCGTGAAATGGGAGCCCGGGGCGAAGATTCCAATTTCCTTTCTCGTCCCATTCTCCCGACATTTCGGATTTTTGGCAAACAAGAAGAAGCAAAATAAATGTGTCATGCAGATGAAAAACGAGAGCTCATCCGCTAGGATTTCTTTTGTGTTATTTTGTCTTTCCAAGCTCACTGCTTTATTCTCGAGCTCGATTGTTCCACTGTTGATATCACCAGCAAACATTGTATTTCATGAAAATGTTGTTGTTAAATCTACCACTTGATTATTCTATGATTTTCCTGTTACAATATGCCACAAATACTGCCGTAGTACAATCGGTCAGCATCACATTGAAAATGTAAGATCGAATAAGCATTTCTTCCCCTCGGCTCCCCTCTTGGCAGTGCTTTACATACCTTTAATAACGCCTAACAAAACATGCCATGACACACCTTCTATAATAATAATAATAATAATAATAATAATAATAACAATAATAATAATAATAACAATAATCAGTAATAATAATAACAATAATCATAATAATAAGAGACTGCACGAAGTTTACCAGCAGCTTCTTCCAACCAAACTTTACCACCAGAGGAGGACGGGAAAGAACACTGACTCAGACACAATGCGCGGGAAAACCCAAGAAAGTGTGGCACATATACTTGCTGTTTGCAGCTATCTGGCCCAAACGAAGTACCTTGCAAGACATAATGTTGCACTAAAGATCATTTAGTTTGAAATGCTTATATTAGAGATCTAGACATGGTTCAGGCCATCCCCCATGGTATTCCCCGTCACAGCCTAAACCAATGTACGAGAACCACAGAGGAAAAGCCTACTGGGATGTGCCACTGTATGCGAATGAAACTGAAGTGAGGGCTAACCGAATCGACGCTAAGATTGTGGATGAGGATTGCCAAAAGAGTAATATTACTAGAAATGAGTTGTCCTTGGATAACCAATAGGCAGGAGAAGACAGAAGAGAAGATCCTTAAATATGCGCCTTTAATGTTAGAGCTCAAGAGACAGTTCCCAGAATACAAGATTGAGACGTGACAGTGCTAACTAGCACATTATTAAACATTGCTAGAACCTTCAAATCTTAGAAAACTGATTTTATTTAATTGGAAATTGATAAATACCGCCTTTTTAATACAGCAGCGAAACTATTAATTCTTAATGCAAATGAGATGTATTTTCTTATCTTTTAAAGAACTCTTTATTTATTAAGCTTAATAAGTTTAATGTCAAGTGAAAGGAACAGAATATTTTTAGTGGAACACTATGAAGAAACAATGTTTATCATTAGAACATTTTTACTGAAATTAAGAACTTTTTTAATGAACGCAGAACACAGCAGCTGGTTACGTTCGCGCCCAGCTGATGTTGTTAAACCCATCAGGGCACCCAGAAATCTACTACTGCCATAATAAAACTATAATTGATATTTACAATTTAAAAATCCTTTCGAAAATATAGCAAACTATTTACATTGATATGGGCTGCTGAAAAATAATTAAAATTGGGAAAATAAAATCAATGGATAATAATAATAATAATAATAATAATAATTACGCATGTTTGTATAATGTAGCTAATCATCGGTATCCACTATAACATTCATAACACACAGTTTACCTCCTGTCGAGTAGCACATGACAGATTTACGTCGTTCACTTCTAGGATTCTGTCACCGATTCCTAATCTGCCATCGAAAGCCGCTGCCCCGTTAGGATTGATGGTCTTTACAAATATACCTCCCATATCGGGCCCTCCCTGACGAATGGAGGGAAGAAAACAAGCAATTTGAGTAATATATGTTGCTGATTACGTTGTAAAGAATTTATAATAATCCGTAGTTGCGTAGGAATGCATGCGATGTGTCCTGCATATTGTTCAATTTCGATTTGTTGCTAAAACTGTCAAAAATCGACAGAGTTCGTTTAGACAGTTTGAAGTCATTATTCGTTTAGCTGGTCTGTCAGAGAGAGAACGAGGAATTTAACTCAAGCCGCCGGAGAAAAGTCGGTTTCTTCAGCATAAAAACAACACGCATTTGTAAAGTCATCAAAGCAATAAAAACTATAAGAATCAGAAATATAACAGAATTAATAGGTATGATACTTACAACAACGCTGAATCCAAAGCTTTGGTTTCGTTTTTCGAGTTCTATAAACAAACAGTTTGGCTGCGGAGGGAAAACGACAATCAGTTAAAGTCCCTGATATGAGACTATCGCTTAGAGATATTGTAAGCTGGCAAGAATGTTAACAACAGTTTTCTTTTTAAATAAAACACTATTTGCAAGAAAGAATGATTAGTAGATTGTGATGTTAACTGTATGTTGAACTTTCGAAACACAGTACACAGTTTTAAAGTTTTAAACAGAGTTTCAACTTTATTTATTTATTTTAATCTTATTCACAATGAGTTCCATCACGGCGCTGTGGGTTCTTAAAAAATCCTTCGGCACACGTGACTGCAGAAGGTGGTCCCAAGTGTGAGATAACAAGTGTCTGCCCTGGTCATGGTTTAGATCGGGTTGGTCGATTCTGATGTATATAGCCTCTTGTACTCCACGTTTGTGCCAGTCCTGCTCTCTATCACGAAATTTCGCTGTGTCCATTGAGATCTTATGGTCTGGGTGGTCCTTGTGATTGTGAGTAGCGACTTCTGATTTTCCCGCTGAACTGGGTCTCATGTGTTCAGCCATAGTTAGTAGCGGGAGATAGTAGTTAGTCTCCCTCTACTATGGTTCAGCGATTCTCTTCTCGCCTACGCAGTTTTCCCTTTCGTAAACGGTCGGTGCCATTTGAAACGGTCGTCGCCATTTGTCCTGTGACAACTGTTTCTGCGCGTGGTCTTAGGAACGGTTTGTGCTGAAGGGGGTGGTTGGACTGGCAATTCAAGTATCAGTCGTTATGGATTGGTTTCCGATATATCTTGATCTTTAGGGACCCATCCTCTTTTCTGATAGTATTGGAAAGCCAGGGAGTCATTAACTTCACTTTCAGAACTAAACTGGATGTCGGGATCCATGCATGGAGTTCAGGTGTTCGGTGAATTCCTGTACATGTTCCTTTGTTTGCAGTGGTTATCATCTATAAATCGAAACCACCATACAGGAGGATTAGACGATGACTTGATGGCATGTTCCATATACGCATTGCAAATGAGACTTGGGATCCCATGGGGGCTCCGTGTATCTGTTTGTAAAACTGACTATCATGTATGTGCATGAAAGGTAAAAATTCAAAAGTCTAGCAAGCAATGTCACTCGGTGACAGATTGGTCCTATCTGCTACAGTAGGATCCGTTTCCAATTTACCCTGAATTACGACTGGTACACTCGTTAAAAGGGACTTTACATCAAAGGATCGTAGTTCCTGAGCTTATCTTGCAACAAGGTAGCAAAATGTCTGAGGTTCTTGACGAAGCTCTCCGTTTTCCCAATGACGGGGGAAATAAGGTTTGCCAGGTGTTTAGCGCAGTTGTACGTGATTGAGCCTACACCGCTTACGATTGGTTGAAGGGGGATACCCTTTATAAATCTTCAGCATCCCGTATAATTTGGGAGGTGCTTCAGTTGTCGGATAGATTTTGTAATAGATGGATTGGTCTAACACGCCTTTGGACTTGTAGGATAGTCACCATTTCCCGTTGGTATGTTGCTGTGGGGTCTTTTTTTAGTTTCACGTTTTCTTTTCGTCGTTTAAGAGATCTTCACATTTAGCTATGTAGCCAACGGTATTCATAAGTACTACGCGTCTACCCTTGTCAGCAGGAAGAATATTGATACTTTTGTCCTTGCGGCGATCCTTGATAGCATTATTCTCCTCCATTGTAAAGCCTGGTTTCCATACAAACGCTCCCGTTGCTACTGTGGCGAAAGCGACGGTTTCCATTAAATCGCTCCAGTCGCAGAATAATTTTGTTCGCGATTAGCGACAGGAGCGATTATATGGAAACCGGGCTTTACATTGGGCTCAGTTTCTTGTGTCGTTTCAGGATGTTATAAACACTAGAACGTAATTCTTCAGCTTCACTGTTCAAAAGTTCAACATAAAATTAATATTATAACCAGTATAGATGAATCTTCATTCTGTTATCAGTAGATTGTGGGTTATTCCACGACAAGCTAATTAATGAAGTTTAAAACATGTTAGTAATATTGGAAATCCTGGTCGTCACATTGATATGCCACCTCCTACGTCTCTGAACCCCCAAACCCCCTCCATATAGTGTTATAAACAGTAAGAAAATGGAAAGATGTTGCAGTTTGCAGTGTCCAGTGTACCGGAGTGGTGGGTGGTGTTTGTGTGCGTGTATGTGGGTGGGTGGTCATTCTGTTTAAAACAGTGACTTGTAGACTGACTTTGAGAGATATCTTGACAATTTAACCTTCAAATTTGGTTTGCTGTCGACTGTAACACCAAGCAATTCGATTTCCTTATGCAAAGATATAATTGTATTTTCACCCTTGAGTGAGGAGACAATGGGATTCTTTACTCTTTCCCATAAGCACACCTATATTTTTATTAATTATTTCTTTTCATTTTGTTGATAACATTATTGCTCTTTAGGGGTTTTCTCCTTGTCGACTATCGAGAACTGATTCTTCGTTAGCACCCGTACATACAACATATTCAGTATCTACCTCAAGCCACACATAAGCAAAACAAATATTTAACAGAATAAGATAGTGATAGATAAGGCTAAAGAAAATGAACGAACCCAAATTATTTACCATTAATTATTCTCTCAAAACTTACATTATTCAGCATGTCGTTGGTGTCGATGAAGGCACTGTGCTGCATTGGTTCAAGCCGTGGCTGTTTTACCCTCTCAACTACCAGCGTTGCGGTGGCTGCCGAGCCACGGAGGAGTTCTACTGCCTGTTAAATAACAAAGGGAAGTAATGTAGAACAAATGTGCTATGCTCCTCGCCACCCCACCCCCTCCCCCTCCGAAAAAACTATTTGCTGATAATCCTTTACAGTGTCCTCGAACTTCAGCCCAGCAAATAAGACTGCGGTCTCTAATAATCTTGGGAAAGAAATGTAAAGTACTAGCAGAAAATCCCTCTACTGTTTAAAGATTTGATTAGTGATTGGTTATCATTGCAAAACAACATTTGCAGTCTTTATTCACTGGTTTGGTGGATACGGAAACATTATTTACTTTAGGATCGGTACCAAGCAATAGGCATGCATGCATGAATCACCAGTAACCCTCATTTTGGACGCTTATTGCATGGCCTTGTGTCACATATTTAAACTCGTGATCGTTAACTCGGATATTATGCCATGATATCATGATATACCTCCGTTTTATAGGGTAATAATACTCAATTATACTGCGCAGATATGGTGATCTCGCTTACAGTATTTACAGTATTCGTGTCCAGCACCACATCAGAGTAACGAATATTTAACAACTGAATTGTCTTGAATACAGTTCATGAACTACTATGGTTTGATGAATAATATTACTTTTAGGAGAAGAAAGATAATGTACTGGTCACAAGTTATGTCTTTTATTCTAAGTATGTCCAAAATGTCCCCAGGACTAACCTGTTTCCGATTATAGCCCTCCAAACTGTAACCATTGATCTCCACAATGCGGTCTCCTAAATAGTATATTAATGGTAACTGTTAGCTATATTTAGTCGGCTTTTCAATAAATTCAACGACATGAAAAGTCGAGGTCCTTTTCGAAAATCACTTTTAGTGAAAAAGCCTACTAGATAAAGGTGCCCCTGTTCCCAAAGACTAGAAAATATTGCCGAGGTTTGGAACTTGATGTAAACCCCTAAAAATACAAGGATGCAGAGACTGCAGGACAGTATTCCTAGAACTGCAGATAGCTTGAAGCAGAAACAGCTTCGTTCTGCTTATTTCGTCCAGTTTTCTTTTTCATGGAGGATTTCACTCTGACGTTGCTATTCCTGCGAAGCTGCGCTGCGTCGTCAATGTTAATTCCTTGAACCTGTAATACTGTCGCTCAGTGCAGCTACAGTACCTTAAGATATCCATGAGTGAACAGGGTCATTTACACGAGAGCTGTTTGTCGCAGCTAAGCTAAGACGCGACTTATGTAAGACGCGAATTTGACTCATTTATACGTGTGTCCAACAAAAGTCGTGATCATGACCTGTTCGTATAAATCGACATTTTACGACAAACTTCACGTTCAGTACGAAGCACATGCTGTGTCCGTGCTGCGAGTGTGAAAGAACACAAATTATTCAAGAATGAAACATTTTCCTGCCAAAGTTACTATGCCAGTTGTCCAGTCCTGGTGATTTCTGGTCGAATTTTGAGGTTTTTGACTGGGAAAGACCTCCTCTTCAAACGCCACGTTGCCGACCCGGCTTACCTGTCCTTCCTTGCATTGGAATCTGGGTAAACAACATATCCGCGCACGCGCTGTGCACGTTTGTATCTTGCACTGATTGTGAACTGCAGATAAAACATTTATACGAGCAGTTTCGCGTCGAAGGTAAGTCGCGTGTAAGTTAAGAACAGCTCAAACCCCTCATCCAGGATAAGTTGGTCGTCAGGCACAAACACATCATCTTGTATAAATGGCCCTAATGAGATTCTTTGTGGATTTGACGGTCGTTTGACGGCAGTTGGACCTTGGGAAATTGAACCAAATGCTTCGTGGCATTGGATAGAATCTTATTCGTACATTCAGTATACGGTTGAAGAACACGCACTTGTAGTCTGCGTGCTTTTGGCTCCAACATCACGTCATCAAAATGTTTAGATCTATAAAGTTGTTCTTCGAATACGATTCAGTGGAATGTTGACGTCAATGCGATGGTTCGTGCTCGAATTAGAGTATGTTGAACTTTCTGACAGTCTGATTAGTGTATTTCCTAAATGTCAAGAAAAACGATTTAACTGGTAAACTTGAAATATTATATGACCTGCAAACCGTTAGAGGTTGTACTCAAGTGCCTGTAAGCGAATTTAATTATTTTGATTGGAAAAACGGCTTGTTTAAAAAGTAACATTTTTGGATGCCATGTTAGAATCTTAAAGTTAGAAAAATATATGTCCGCCGCATACTAACCACAGTAAATGTCTTAAATATTATTTGCTATTAGCTCAGTTACAAAATACCCTATCGCCCAAACATTTTAGTAATTTGTATGTTTTTTTTCAGGTATATGCAGATCATCAAATATATTATGCCAATATCCGTTTGTTCTTGGACATATTTCTTTGTGCAAACCAGGAGTTATCCCTGATCAAATCTATCCCAGAATGCCGTTGCACCGTGTACCTAAATACCTAGAAGAAGAACAAGAAAATGCCTAATGGCGAGTGCAGCAAAATATTCGCATGGGATGGACTACAGAGAAGCCTTGAATTAACTCAAATGTTCCAAATACGATGCGATAACTGAGCCTGTTTTTGCACCACGACAAAAATATGCATTGAGGCACTTACCTATTCCACATTCCTATGCTCTCAAAAATAGTTCCAGTTTTAAAAACTAAAGCGAATAGACTTGTCCAATAAAAAGTTTTGTACCAAGAATGATGAAATTTTATCCAGTTCTATAAGTTAGCATCATTTTAGATTTTAACTACAACATCTTATATATATTTTTGTGCAACTGATAAAGATCATCTCGTAATTCTGGTAATTCCTATCACAACTTTCATATAAATTTAATTGTGCCACATATAAATCAATAAATATACTTTAATTTATTATACTCTATTCCGTTCAATTCTAAGTAGAGTATTTGAAAGTTACCTAGAATAAGTTTTCCGCAAGCCTCCGCAGCTCCACCTGGCAACAAGGACTTAACATATATACCTCCGACTTCCGATCCACCCTGAAGAAGTGAAGAAAAATAACCTTAGTGGCAAGAACCATAGTAAGAAGTCTATTTCTTCTCCAGGCTCTAGTATCGAGCAGACGTTTCCATTTGCAAAGCTATTAGTAACGGTTTGTTTATTTTGCCAGAGGGTGTTAGCACAACATTGACGGTCATGATATTTATAATAACGAGAAAGAAAAGAGTCAGCAAAATGTTTGGATTTCGCAGGGATATATTGCTAAGGTGTCTGAAATGCAAATATATGGAGTAAAATTATTTAGATTGAACCGGTGGGAGAATAAAATCGGGAGCGGTGATTATATAGTTTCGGTTTCAAAAGGGGGAGTCACAAGGTCATGTTTCATTGTACTGTTGAACATGTTGTATGCCATATTTTTATCTCATTAGTCCAACTAATCTACGGATAAATAACAAACTCACCGTTACATTTAGACCAAAACTTCCATGAAGTTTAGGGATTTCAAGTGTAACATATTCCTGTAGAAAGCAAACATTTATCAAACAGACAGACATAAGCTTTAGGGATCGACCATTAGAAAAGTGATGGGAAGGGTGGGGAATTTTCAGCTTGCAGGAATTTTTTTCGCCCATTGCTTGTGCAGGATTTTTTTTTTGCAGGCGAAACCCTATTTTTTCTCTTTACTTTCTTCTTTGCACGAATTTTT
>JANSTR010060892.1:0-12884 GCA_025434805.1 Antipathozoanthus remengesaui | reverse complement strand
CGCCAAACAAGTACCGTAGAAACACAGTTATAACTTAGTTTGGTTTTCATTTAAATTGAAAGACAAGAGACGTTAAATACCAAGAAGAGAGTTATAAATAGAGTCATTCAGTCACTCCACGAACGTTGTTCCGACGTTGTCGAACCTTTGGCCGCGCGAAGACTGGACCCGAATCACACCGCGCGAGAACTGGACTCGAATCAGGCTTGCGAATATTGTACCAGTTTCTCAATAGCATTAGTAATACTACATTAGTAACTAACTATTGTTTATTACTTTATTGCTTAATATTGTTTAGTTTCTTGTCCAAACTATTGAACCTCATCTGGTATATATTATAATTTATTGTTAAAACTAGTTTAGACATGGCTACTTACCAAATCCCTGCTCCTTCCCCAATGTCAGTCAAAGGAGACATTGTCGAAAATTGGAAAGAGTTCGAGAACTCTTGGGAGTACTATGCTATAGCCACAGAGCTCAGGTCAAAACTCGAACAGGAAGGAGGAAAGGAGATAGTTGCGGCTACTCTGATAACTGTGATGGGGACAGACTGTAAGAAAATTATGAACTCCCTCCCAACCCTTTCGGCAGAGGACAAAAAAGACCCCAGTCAAATTCTCGAAGCCCTCCGGACATACTTCATCCCGCAACGAAATGTGTTATATGAACGGTTTGTCTTCAACTCAGCAGCCCAAAAGACCGGAGAGACCATAGACGAGTACGTTGTCAGACTTCGTCAACTAGCCGAGTCGTGCGAGTTTGAGAATCTCAAAGACTCCCTACTCCGGGACCGTTTAGTTATCGGCACTTCTGACGAAACCGGGCGAGAGCGCCTCCTCCGTGTGCGTCCCGTACCGACCCTGGAGAAAGTGGTTGAAATCCTTCGAGCAGCAGAGACTTCCAGAGCACACAAGCAAGTGATAAGTAGGCAGCCAGAACCTGAGCAAATTCATTATGCAAATAGGCGACCCAGCCAAGATAAGAAACGAGGCCAAGTCAACAGAAACGACAGTCGACAGTACCCTTCCGGACAGAAATCTAGACAGCAAACCCGACAGAAACAGTCTTCTCCCTGCCAGTGGTGTGGGAAAACGCCAGACCATGCGCGAAAGGACTGTCCAGCTAAGGATGCGAAGTGTCGCTCTTGCCAGAAGAACGGGCATTTTTCCATTGTCTGCCGCTCATCAGAGCAAGTCCATGAAGTCGAGAGTGAAGAGCCCTTTGATAGCTACTACATGATGGGAGAAGTGAATGCTATTAGTGAAAACTTCTGGTCAGCAGATGTGTCCGTCAACACCAACCCCTGCGACTTCAAATTAGACAGTGGCTCCAAAGTAACAGTCCTCAGTGACCAAACCCAGTGGCTCAGAGGAATTAAGCTAGACACAGTGAACAGCGACTTTAGAGGGCCCGGTGGTGTCAAGCTATCCCATCTCATTAAGGGCCAAATCACCAACGCCAAACTTACATGTGGGGGTAAAATGCATGAGGAAAACGTCTATGTCATGTCCAACCAGGCCAGCAATCTCCTTAGCAAGTCAGCAATACAAGCACTAGAGTTGCTTGTCCCAGCCTCCCAAGTGCACAACGTTGAAACAGCCCCCAACTTCAGGGCCGAATACCCCCGGCTCTTCAAAGGCCTAGGCCTCACAAGTCAGAGATATAAGATCCCATTGAAGCACGATGCAGTACCTGTTTGCTTGTACACACCAAGACGCGTGCCACACCCACTGCTTCCTAAGGTCAAGGGAAAACTGGAGTCCATGGAGAGACAGGGCGTTATATCACCAGTAACCGCCCCTACCGACTGGTGCTCCGGAATGGTCACCGCCCCAAAACAGAACGGCGATGTGAGAATCTGCGTGGACTTGACCCACCTAAACAAAGCGGTGAAGAGAGAAATTCATCCCATGGCTAGCGTCGACGAGAACTTGGCCAAGCTTAAAGATAGTAAGATCTTCTCCAAGCTTGACGCCAACTCAGGCTTCTGGCAAATCCCCCTCGAGGAAGAGTCGAAACTCCACACTACCTTTGTGACACCCTTCGGACGGTATTGCTTCAACCGCCTCCCCTTCGGGATCAGTTCTGCACCTGAAATATTTCAGCGCATGATGTCAACAACACTTGAGGGACTCGAGGGGGTCGTCTGTCATATGGACGACGTCCTCATCCATGCCCTGACACAGGATGCTCATGACACCCGCGTTCGGCAAGTCCTCGAGCGACTACAGACCGCTGGTATCACCCTCAACGACAAATGTGAATTCTCAAAACAAAGAATAAAGTTCCTCGGGCACATCATATCTGACAAGGGGGTTGAAATAGACCCTGACAAGATTAAAGCTGTACAGGATTTCCCGAGACCCAGCACTGTCACCGAACTCCAGCGATTTAACGGCATGGTTAATCAGCTCGCCAAATTCATTCCCGACCTATCCACTATTAACGAGCCCCTCCGCCAGTTGCTACGAAAGGGGCAGCAGTGGCTGTGGGACCAGCCACAGGAAGGAGCCTTTCAGGCAATCAAGAAAACGCTCATCTCCCCTGACGTCTTGGCCCATTACGACCCTAGCAAACAAAGCATTGTCGCAGCAGACGCGTGCCAAGACGGACTCGGAGCGGTCCTCCTGCAAGTCGATGCTTCCGGCAACCGCCGTCCCATTGCCTATGCTTCGCGCTCACTCAGTGACACTGAGAAACGATACGCTGTGATTGAGAAAGAAGCACTTGCCGCTACATGGGCATGTGAGAAGTTCTCCGCATACATCCTGGGAACAACCTTCACCCTCGAAACAGACCATCGACCTCTGGTCCCCCTACTGTCAAGCACAGACCTCTCAAAGCTTCCACCAAGGATTCTCCGATTCCGACTAAGAATGGCAAGGTACGCACCCGAGGTGAAGTACGTACAGGGAAAATACCAGAACACAGCTGATGCCCTTTCTCGTGCCCCAAACAGCTACCCGACTACTGAAGACCTCAAGGAGATCGAAGTCATAGAAGAATACAGTGAAACTACGGTGGCATCATTGCCTGCGACTGAACAGCGCCTGAAGGAGATTGAAACAGCTCAAGACAATGACGCCATCTGCAAACAAGTAAAAGCACATTGTCAGAACGGCTGGCCCCCTGTCATGCCATCACAGCCACTCCTCAAACCCTACTGGGAGAATAAACATCATCTGACTGTCATCCGCGGACTCCTGATGTTCAACAATCGGGTAGTAATCCCATCCAGCCTTCAGCTAGACATGCTCAATGCCATCCATGAGGGACACCTCGGCGTCACCAAATGTCAAGGCCGCGCAAGTTATTCAGTATGGTGGCCACTTATCACCAAACAGATTGAAGCCATGGTGAACCGATGTCACATCTGCGCCAAACTGAGACCAGAAACGAGAGAACCCCTCCTGGCCTTATCATTCCCCACCAAGCCATGGAGCCGTCTGGCTTCAGACCTATTCGAACTCGACAAGAAATCGTACATCATTGTGGTTGACTACAGCAGCCGTTGGTTCGAAGTCCGAGAACTCCCAGCCATCACCTCAGGGGCAGTCATACGAGCCCTTTGCGAGATCTTTGCAACCCATGGAGTTCCAGACACGATGATTTCCGACAACGGCCCCCAATACGCCAGCAAGGAGTTCACCGAATTTGCCAAAGATTGGGGATTCACTCACGTTACCTCCTCACCTGTCTACCCCCAAGCTAACGGAGAGGTTGAGAGAGCAGTCCGAACGGCCAAGAACATCCTGAAAAAGAATGCCAACCCTTACCTGGGCTTCCTTGCATACCGCTCCGCTCCTCTAAGAAATGGTCTGACACCGAGCGAAATTCTTATGGGCCGAAAACTGCGCACCAGGCTCCCAGTGATCCCTGAAACCTTAGAGCCCAAGCAGATAGACCAAGACGAACTACAAGAAAAGGAGGAACAGTACAGGAAGAGCTATACACAGAATTACAACACACACCACCGAGTAATATCGCTCCCTGTGCTTGAAGAAGGAGACCGTGTCTACGTACGGGACCAGGGAAAGTACGGCGAAGTCGAGCAAAAGCTCAGCTCTCCGAGATCCTACAAAGTAGTCACCGAGACAGGCTCTACCATCAGGCGTAATCGGCGTTCCCTCATACACATCGGAGAGAGAAGCGACCATGCAGTTAAGAATGCCTCGGATGCTATCGAGCCAACTGTCAGCTCAGAAGACCTCGCCCAAACGTCACACCAAGACTGTGCTAGCCCAATCTCTGTACCTCCCACCGCGAGCGATCCCCCTGTCCGCAGGTCAGGGCGGCTGGTCAAACAAAATCAGCAGCCTGACATGGTGTATTATTAGCAATACTAAGGTGCTGCTAGACAGTTAAGTTTAAATCCATGCCCATTCTGTTATACATTGTAAACTTGAAGGGAGGTGTTGTATAAGCAATAGTTAGTATTGTATGACGTCAGACCTATGACGTCAAGCCTCGCTGTCAAACAATAAAGAGTCACGTTTGCAATAGTCTTGTCGACGGTCATGCAACAATAATCAGGTATGTCTACTACTATTTTTTACTATAACGTAAGTCACTGAACTTCTTGCATGAAATTTCAGAACATTATATTCTTAAAAAAAGCATTAATTGGTACATTAAATATTATTAGTTAAACTAACAACTGGAGAAAAGATAAGCTGAGAGAAATTAATTTATTGTCTGCCTGAATATCATCATTATAATTTTTAATATGATTTTTCTTTGTATATAAGATGAGGGTACACAATCAGATGCAGGACGCAGTGGCACCTTGAAACGTTTTGATAGTGAGGCAAACGAACCACAAAAAAAGACTACTGCAGCAACTTTATGTACACCTCCATCAAGTGTTGTGGACAGGTTGGATACTTTCCCTTTTTATCTAATTTGTAGTAGACATTGTCTATAAACACTACAATAGTTTAAAATGTTCAGACCAGTTTAGTGATGATAATTTTAGTACACGAAAATCCCCTTTTTTAGGTATTGATTAAATGTTATTAATGATTCTCTGAAGTATGTTAAATAAACAAATTGTTTACATTATCCCAATAGTTTTAGTGGACGTTTTCTATGAACACTAAGCAGTTTAAATTTTCAGGCCAGTTTAGTATGGTGACCCAGATGGCTCAACACAAATACAACTCTCACAACACAAATATGAATCTCACAACACAAATACAAATCTCACAACACAAATATGAATCTCACAACATAAATTCAAATACTCACAACACAAATACAAATTTCACAACACAATAGCCTGATCATTCACAGCGGGATTTCTCGACGTGAGGCGCCAAAGATAAAAAGGAGGTTACAGCTAGTCAAAGTTTGTCGACACGGCTCGGCAACTCTTGGACTGGGGACTAGAAACTCAAAATGGCGGAAGAGAGATTTGTATTTGTGTTGAGCCTTCTGGGCCACCGTAGTTTTCACATGATAGCATTGTGAAACCAAAGCTTCTAATTGATCAGTATGTATGTATGTAAATGTCTGTCTGTTGCTTTCTGCACTACTATTTTGTAGTTACCATCTTTGCTTTTATTTGACTGCCCAACTTATTTTAGTTTAATTTATAATCGTTTTTGCTGCATTTAAAATAAATTCCTGTCTTTTGCAGATGCCATCAAGAATCATTTGCTGCAGTGGCTCCATGAAAAGAACAGGAAAATTGAAGATGGATATGACTTACGAGGTATTAAGAAATACAATATAAATTACTATGCTGTAATAATTTCGTGAGTAATTTTTCTCCGTCTCTTTTGCTCCCTAACTTAAATAAGGATGCAATAATATCAGGCTTAAACAGAAATTGGTTAGTGAACCCTCGCAAACTAGCAAAGCGTGCCAAACTTCGAGATCGATACCCTTGGCCAAGACACTGGTGCATAATGGTCATGTTTCTGTGTCAGGTGACCCTGTTAATTTCAGGAACCTTGAAAGGAATCAGATCAATGTCATATCGGATATCAATAATCGTATTTCAAAGAAAAAAGACTCGGCCCAGAGTGGCTCACTCGCTGATGATGCCACAGCATTAGCATCTGATGACTAGTTTTGAGATTACAAAACATTTTTATGATGGAATATGTATCTCAGATTGTTATTCATTTGCATCTTCGGATGCCACTACAGGAGTTAAGTGACATCTCTAAAGTCACTCTTCTCCGCCAGCTTGTTAACAAGCAGATTCTGTGAAACAACTGTAAGAGTCTGCTGCATCTATCAAGTTGAAAAGAAAATTTATAGATAAATTTCTGGTATTTACTGGGACGGATGACTTGGAAGAGCTCCAAAGGCGCTTTCCCAAATTTGCCACAGAAGAGAAGCTCTCCAAATTTCGAGATTTGAAGTTTCGGAAAGGAAGGATGTTCCCAATGGTACGATCCTGTTGATGTGCACAGTATCCTAGTGCTGAGCAGTTACTGAGTTTTTGTTTTTATTTTTAAGCGTTTTTTCTGTTTAGTTGTTGTTTGTGCATGTGCATATGAGTGACAATTTTGTACATATCAGTATGCGTATGTATGCATGTGTGTGTGTGTGTTTGAGTGTGTGTGCATGTGTGTAAATGTACACCAGCATTGTGCAGGTGGTTTGGGATTTGGGGTTGTCTTTAGCAATAGTGATCCAAAAAATATTCGTCCATTAGATTTCAATCAACCAGTTAATGAAAGAAAACAAATTGTAATAGTAATACTCTAGTGGTCAATGAATTTCATAAATATAGCCACTTTCTGAAAACACAATCAAAGAATTTTATTGGCGCCTAGAAAATAAGAGAAAATTTACTTCTCCAAAAATTTCTTACTAAGATGAATTTCTGACTTTTCTCTTCCAATTTGAAACTGAATTAGCGTTCACGTCGCATCGTTAACCTAAACCGATGACGTATAACTGGGGGCGCAACGTTTTAAAACGCACGTGTGGTACGTGTGAAGATTTGACAAGTCCCAAAACAAACATGTCGGACTTGAGAAGCAAAATATGGCGTTTTCTGCGAGAAAATATTGGCATCAGTGAAATTAATGAAGAATTAGATCGGCGAATTAAGAGAGTTTTCTTATACACTTCGTGACATTACCTCCGTCTGTTGTAGTACTAACTCATTAATAGATTCTTCATCTCGCTACATTGCATCGTAATACAAGATTGGTATATGCACTTGTGCACTCAGCAGCTAGAATCAATGAAAGAGACGGAATTGGTCAAACGGCTTTGACCCTGGCATTACACATGGTACATTCAAATACTGCCAAAGTTCTACTGGATACGGGTGCTTCTGCAGAAGCTAGCGCATTTCCAGAAACATTTCCTTTACTGCAAATAGCAACAATAAAGAAAGACATAATAATGATTGATTTATTCTAGTTTGCACTTCTGACTTGGGTCTTTGTTTTTTTAGATTTAGAGAAGGTGTTCGGTCTTCGCTTTTTAGATTTGGAGGGGTCTTCGGTCTTCGTTTTATAGTCACCAACTGGTAGTTTATTCTATTATTTTTTGAGTATCCTGTTGACCAGTAACTGAGTAAGATGTCTTAAGAGCCAATATAATTCACCTAATGTTTCTCCAACCACAAAAACTGAGTCCAGGTCATGGCAACAGAAATTTGGAAATGCAAAAATATTCGAGCTATTAACTGCATTCGGCAATGTTTGTGTTGACCTGTATTTAGTAAAAAGATGAAGGAAAATATTCGTCAAAGGTCATGAGGAATGATCCATGTGTAGCTCCACAAATTCATTGTGCCGACATGGGAATCTCATAAAACAAGTAGTTGAAAAGTAATGTATGGTGTGGTAGCAAACAAAACATGAAGAAGTTTTGGGGATTACTGTAGAGCGGTAACATTATTTAATTTAACCCAATGTTATGTTCAAAAACTGCTTAGAACTGATCTTCATTTTGTACTGTTTTACAGGGAATCAGACGATCAAGACCACGAAAGCAATAAGATAAAATCTGAAGAATCTAAAAGACCAGAGGAGGCAGTGTTAGACAGCTCTTGGAATGTACTTGAAGCGTTTCGAAACATTCAGTCTTTAAGGAATTTTAAAAACATTTTCATGCTTTAGTGGACAGTGTAGTTTTGAAATTGTTCAATTAGCTTTTAATTCCGCAAGCATATTAAATATATAAGAAAGGTGGAATATAATTATATGATAATTATCATGAACATTACAAAGACATTCCCGAGGTAAAATCTTGTTTCTCAGAAGTTGTGAGCACTTTCTTTAGATCTAAGTATTCATTTTTAGATTTTTTGAAGCACGAAACGTCTTTGGAGACCCGCAAATGTTTGAAAAGAAATGATAACTTCGTTTGTAGCAAAATGTATATAATGGTTTGATAGTAATTACGTGTTTTTATTCAGTTAATGGCTTTGACATGAGTTAGAAGTTATACATTTAGATATAGCAAGCTTTCCTTATTCGTAGACAAAAGTAAGATGTTCAAATGCGGTTGATATAGACATATCCGGTAGTTTAGTACGAGGTCTGGCAAAGACTCATTCCATCCGGACCAATGGCTTTGTTTAAAGACATTTTATTAAACATTTGACGCTTTTCTGTCTCATACCCTTGTCGATCACTTCATGGCACGATACAACAGCGCAGAGGCAAGCCTGCACTCTGACACTGAGGGGCTTGGTGATGGTAGACATTTAAGGTTCACATTCAAACGGAGGCAAAACAATATTATGTGAAATTCGGCATGGCTGACGAGCTTCCATCATGTGAACGTTTGGACTGGAAGAAGAACCATTTGCCGCGCAAGCACTTCCTGGCAATATTTAAAAATTTTCCCAAATGTGGGTGGGAAATATTGCCGAGAAAATACACAAGCAATCCACATTTTCAGCTGAATCCTGCTATTACAGAGGGGCTAACTGCACATCAACAAATGACACAGCAAATTGCCTTCCAGACAGTGTCCTTTGATCAAAGCTCCTTTCCAGAGGAACATCCCGAACAAGCTGAGATAAGGCCCAAATTCTCACTGTCTGAAAAACAGAAAGAACGCCAGAACATCAGAACGTCGAATGAAATTGATGATCTCGCGGAAAACTGAGAAGGAACTTGCAGCTATTCTGGCATCACTGAGGGAGAAAATTCACACCAAAGGAGGGTTTACACTGGAGCCATACCTGACACGAAGGAAAAAGACCTCAACAGCTACAAGCCACATAAATGAGTAGAAAGAGGAAAAGGAGACATGAACCTGGTTTAAGCGGTTGATAGGACACTTAAATAATTTAAAACAGAAAAAGTGTCAAAGGGATTTGAACCATCAGTAAAGACGTGCAAAGGTAATGCAGATGGTGGAGGGGAGAGTGTTTTCGACCGAGAGCAAGTGAACCAGGATGACAGAAGCATAACAAGCAATGTAGAAGATCTGGAGAATGATAGTAAGGAAGGTATGTTTCACGTGCTAAACATTACGTGACTACACATTACCTGAAAAGGCTAGCAGCAAGCAGCCAAAATGACACAGTCCTACCAGAGACTGTCCAATTACAGACATGGCTGCACCTACTGACAAAGCGGGAGTACAGAGACTTCTGGGTCTAGCACAGTACCACTGCAGGTTCCTGCCTCATTTGTCTGATATCATCAAACCACTAAGGGGCTAATGCAGAATGATGTGCAGTGGGTCTGTGGTGAGGCACAGCAAACAGTCCTGGACACCTTGAAGACAGCCGTCATTGACACCCCAGTGTTGCGTTACTAGAACCTCAAGGAGGAAGTTACCCTGCAATGTGATGCATCTGCATGTGGCGGCCCTGATGCAAAATGGTCAACCTGTAGCAAGAGCTATGACACCTGCAAAAACCTGATATGCTCAAATTGAGAAGGAGTTCATCGCCATAGTATTCGCAGAAGAGCACTTTGAGCCATATGTGTGTGAACAAGCTCACTAGTTCCCTAGTTCACAAGAATTTATTTTAGTATTCAGATATAGTGTTGAACGAAGTTTCAGTATTTTACTTAGTAAATCCACAAGTTAATTCAAGAGAATCTATTTTACACAGTCATCGTGTGTTAGGAAGGGTGTGTTACTACCTTGTCCTAAAACGGAATATAAATTATTCTAGTTTCTTGCTTTTGATTATTAGAATTAGAAGTGTTTCACTAGATTTATATTTGCTCGTATCAATTTTCGTGTGATATATTTTTGTAGTTTTGAGCGCGTGTCTTTTATTTTGCCTTGGGCATACAAAATTTTTGTTTTTGTAAGTATTGAGCTTTTGATCAGTTCTTTTATTTTTGCCTTGTTTATTAGTGAATATTATTGAGTTTCAATTTAAGTATTGGCTGATATTGTAAATAATTTCTTGCTTGTTCTGTTATTGAATTGCGCTTTTGTATTTTCTTTTTATAGTTGCATTCACCCTTTATTTTTGACTTTGGTTTGTCAACAATAAATATATTTGGGAAAATCTTGTCCCAGAGTTCTGTTCTCTAACAAACTGAACCTCACTTGGTCAGATTTTGGCGTTCCCGGTAGGACAGTGTGTGTTGGAGAAAATCGAGGGACATTTTGGAAAACATACGGATGCCATCACAATTAGCAGGAAAGCGACATAACTCAGACTGACCCAGTTGGTCGTGCGTCAGCCTTACTTTGACCGCAGGAACGAAAGAGTTAACACAAAGCTGTCGAGGAACTTTGTCGGAGAAAGAATTTATTATTTGAGGCCGTTTTACTAGGAAAGAAAGAGAACAAGAGAAACATATCAGGGAACACTGGACTTTAGTATTCATACAAGAAAATGGTCACATATTCTGAGAACTGCACTGCTCAATCAGTTAAGTGCATCTCGTAGATGAGAGTTTGGCAGTGGGAAAACAGAGAAAAGATGGTGCGTTCCCATAACGCGAATGCAGCATGCTGGATGTCACGATCGCGGAAAATGCCGATGACTCCAAGAGAGAAAAGTCAGAAAAAAGGCGATTATGAAACATTGAGGTCTACTGTTGCTGAGTTTGAGAGATGAAAAGCTTCTGCAATTGGATGCCGTGAAATTGCATCAAGTGGTTTCGAGTCAGTGCTGAACATGTTTGAACATTAAAAGTTTACAATCTGTCTTCAGAGGTTTTTCTTTGTTTTAGCATTTCTTTTAATGGACACTCGAAACAGTGAGTATATGCAAGCGTCCTTCTTGTTTTGGCAACAGTTTTGTCGCGGCCAACAAACACTTAACAGGGAAAAGTGTAACCAAGTTGAGTTCCGCTCAACAAGACTTGGAAGTCTTTCAAATCAGAAGAGTATCACATATACTTGTTTTTACTGTATTTTTGTAAGCCGTGGGATACCTTTCCACAAGGACCCAATTGTTATAATTAGTCTCTCAATATTCATGTGTTTGTTCAGCCGAGCTGAACGAGTACAAAATAGGTCTTGTACTGGAGTAATTTATTTGTGTATTTGAAACCGGTACTGAGAGAGTTTGAGATGCATGCTAATTGCAGTTTTTGGCTAGATTTTACAGTGAAAGTATTTTAGCTTTCCATGGTTTCGGTGGTTTGTTAGAGCATATTTTATCCCAGACACGACTTCCTATGAAATCAGCCCTGCTTAGGTCATCAAGGAGTGTCAAGTCGCAGCATTTTAATTATGATGTGATCTTCTGTCTTTAACAGATCTGATTTGTATAAGTAGTGGTTATTTCGATCAATAAATTGAGTTCTGTGCTGTTCTACTTTGGCGCTGCTGTGCCACAGCAAGCAGTTCTGCTCTGCTTGGCCTAGCTCCTTGCTGGAGTCATTGCAGTGTTGTTTTCACTGAACTAAGTTGTTGTGCGTATTGTTTTAATTGTTTCCTTCGTTTCTTCTCTTGGAATTATATATTCCAATGTCTATGTTCTCGAGCATGGACCGAACCTCGACCTACCTTAATCTTAAGAAGTTACCCGGCAAAAGAACAGAGGCTGTGTAGTCTGTGGAGGACTTTATCGGTGTTTCATGTACAAGAGATGGCCGATGGGGAAAAGGCTGATTTCATCATATCCCACCTTGAGGGTGCAGACAAATAAGAGATCTGGCTGTACCCAAGCAAAGATCGTAGTAATCCTCAGCGCCTTCTCAAGATTTTACAAGAAACCTTTGGTGAAAAATGATCCCTCCCACAGCTCCTGAAGGCATTCTATGACCGACGCCAGAAGGAGGGTGAGTCACTGAGAGAATTTTCTCACGGGTTAGGGGAAGTACTAAATCGAGCCCTAAAAGTGGACAAAAGGGCAGTGGCAAAAAAAGATAAGACCTTAAGAGATCAATTTGCTAACAATGTTAGGGATACTCTATTAAGGAAGGAATCCATCTATCTTCTTCCTCGATGTCCACAAGGAGTCACTACGATGGACAGAGGAGGAAGATAAACCAGGGAAGACTGTACACCATGACACCACTTAAGCCATCCCCAGCCAGTGTGAATCCCTACTGCTCCTACTCCAAATTCAGTCATACAATAGATGCTGGATGTACTGCTAAAGCAGCAAAAGTCAATTGAGGACTTGACGAATTTAGCAAGAATCTCCAGGTGAGGCCAAATGCTACTTACCAGGAGGGTCCAAATTTGCCGAGTGGCCCAAGGTCAACCATTAGGTGCTATTCTTGTGGATGTCCCAACCACATTGCCGAAACAACCCAGCAAGTGACCGTACAGTTGTAAACCTTGTACCAGAGCCTCCCAAGAAGGAACAGGAAAACTTGCACCCCCTGCGCTAGAGCCTGGTGGCAGGAGGGGCTAGTATTGGCTCACCAGAGAAAACAGAAGCTGACCAAGTATTAAAGAGAGCAGTGGGAAGGGCCCGCCCGGCCCAGCTGGAGGGGGGGTGGGGTCGGGCGCGCCTGGTGCTACATGGGGTG
>JANSTR010060781.1:0-12889 GCA_025434805.1 Antipathozoanthus remengesaui | reverse complement strand
AAGCTTTGGCTGTCGAAGCGACCAGATGGGATGAAGAGCAGTGGTCCATTATACCTTGGTATAATAAATCGTCCCAAACAGCCAGATGTTTGGTATAGTAAACCTGCATGGGAGAAAATTCCATTGGAAACAGAATGAAATCAATGGCTTCTTGCTTGCAAACGCAGAAGAAGATAACAAATCACAACAAGAGAAAGACTGCACTTTGATTGGTTCCATAAAACAGTATTTTAGCTGTAAATACTGCGTTTTAGTACTGAGTCCGTAATCGCACTGTTTTGAACAACTAATCATAATGCACAAATAGCTCAAACAGCCAATTACAATACATGCACAACATGTGAAAAGTTTGAAAATAATGAACAAATTTAGGTAACTTACATGTTTTACTCTTTTATTGGATTATTCTTAAAAAAGGAAGAAGAGCTTTTATACTGATGGCGATACCAACCTCTCTTTAACTTATAAAAACGCGATTTCAAAATGAGTATATTTAATTAGTAATTGAACTTTAGTATGAAATCATGCGTATAATTACAGACCAAATTGTATTCCACTAAGCTTAATTACCATTAGTATTGTGCATTTTACTACCCGTAGCGACTGGTGCAGATTCACTGGGTAATTTGGATTGTTTGTCCATGTTTAATTTTCTTTAATAAAGATATATGGAAATACTTTGTCTAATGAATCATATAAAGCTTGAATCCTCACAAGAGATGCTCCGGAGATGCTTCTTACTTTTCTTCCTAGGAAGATTGTTCTGTCAACCTTTGGTTGCTTTTATTATACGTTTTACCTACCCGCTGACGCAGGCTATGGATTTTATATTATATACTAAGTGGTATATTTGTTGCAAGACGATTTGGATGCGTACATATTCGCTCATTTGAATCATATTCCCTCAATCGCTTAGAGACGATAAAGACTATAACTCTTATCTCACAAGAGACAAATGATACAGATAGAAACGATTAAAAAGAAGACGTGAACGTGAAGGCAAGAAAACAGCATGATCCATAGCGACCTAATTTGAGGCCCTGAGTGAATATTAATAATTATGCCAAGTGGTTTTATTTACACGCGCTCACAACACTTCTTACATGTAGCGTGAATATGTACCACAAGCAAAGCGTTTGGTTGTTACACAGTGCACGTTATCTGACCCCAACATGAACAAACAAGCTTTTTTAAAAAAATAATTTAAAAATCGGTAATGGATTGTGCGAAGAAAATGTTATAGACAAAAGAAATACTATGGAGGATACGTGCACATGGAGGAAAAAAAAGCAGCGGAACCAATACCTTTCAAGGCAACGGATGCTACGAATGAGTAAAAGGAATAAAAGGCACATGCAGTAATTTTGAAAGAACTTTAACATGGCAACAGTTGGTCAGCCAATTTTAGTCTTCATGAGACCATAATGACGTCGGACCTAGGCGTGGTCTGGCTTGTTTTCAGGTGCCGCGAAATTCACTTTGTTCAGAGAAAGTATAATCTGCGTTAATATTTGTTTTCATTACTTCAGTTTTGACCAGCAAGCAGTCTATCAGAGTTGTTTGATGTTATCCGAATGATATCGCCATTCCCATCAGAAGAAATGGATGTAAACAATGACAAACCAGGCCTAGGCGAACACGGTTCTTTAAACACCGGAGGTCTCAAATCCATATAACAGCTAGAATTGATGTGTTCTTGCGTTGTCATGGAAATAAAATTTGCAGTGAAACTACAAATACTAATGAGCTGAGAACTTATTAACGCTCCTTCAAATATCCAGAAATGCAGATGTTAACATTTCCTATTTAAAGAAGCTTTAATTTAATCGGCTCAATTAACACCTTTCTGGCATTTCTATAAACTGCCTTTCCCTGATTGTTGTCGACTGGCATGAATGTGATTTTAAAACTGAAAATCTAATACAGCACTAACAACTACAACGTTTCTGGTTTACCAGTAATTATACTTTGACCTGAAGAACCAAAATGTTAGGAATTTGACATAAGATATGAAAAAAAACTTTGTTAAAATTCGGTAATGTCCAGTGCAAAGTGAAAAGCAGGTGGGATTTGTCTGAGGCAAAACAGTATTCCGTTACTATACAAACCAGAAGTTATTAAATTTCCTTACAGTTACAAATGTTCAGTCTTCTTTGATTACCCCCTGAAATATTATTCCTTCTGAATATTCGAACGTCATTAAATTCATTTCTAAAAGAACAGAATTGAAACTACTCATTTTCACCAAAATACTTATAACAACTAATTTTTGAGGATGGTACAGTATTATTTCTGCAGAAGAGAATGACAAACCTAAACTTTATACCGAGTTCGACAGAAATTATAAAACTGTTTAATTTACTTAACTTAATGAATTTCGGTATCAGTCTTTTATCTTTTGGGAAGACAATAAAGCGCTTCTTTTCCAAACATCTTGGCTGGTTGGACTATCTCAAATGTAAATAAAAAAGCTGTTAAACAAACTTGCGTTTTTGTAATTAACTTGAAAAAAGAACCTTTTAAAATTGATATATCCCTTGAAAACCTGCAACTTGCCGGTGTCTGAATACTGAAATGAAAATAAACCATTATGCCAATCATTCTAACGCTATTCTTAAATATTTTCGATTCTTCAAAGAGAATGCATTAAGTTCTGTTTTTATGTTTTCTATTATTCTAACTTTAATTTGTCAGAATGTTTGCAACTGTATCGAAATGTAATAGAAAATATTGGCAGCTTTTCCCAATAAAATCTATTCATCTTTGAATGAAAGTCAACCCCCGCTTTGCCGCATTTTCAGTGGATAGACTTTTTTCACAAATAATATTTCAGGCGAAATAGTAAATTGGAAATACAGCAAGAAAGCAAGTTGAACAATCATTCAAGGTGATGTGTTGATAAACTTCTTTGCCTGCAGTGGAAAGATATTGCAACCGGCTGTGACTGATAATTACACTTTTATTAATATCTTAAAGAAGTTTGGTGTTTAATTAGTAGATAAAACAAGTACTATACATGTACAATTTATTCACGAAAATGTTTCGTGTTCGATCCACTCTAAATGTTACAGCTACGTATGCATGTATGATTTAAATCTTGTTAACTACTGACTACACTGCTACTTCACTAATAAAATGACAACAAATTTTTCCTCATCAATGTTTCGATACCCTTTGCCATGTGTTTAGAATATGAAATTGGGGAAATCAAGGAGGGTTGTGTACGATAGTGTCCAATGGAAATGTTAAGCCGAGGGAAGATTGACGATACATTTCTATAGTCTCTATTCCTGCTACAAGTGAGAACAAACATTGATAGAAATCATGTACACGATGGATAAGAAATACTGATGTCCTTTGACGCCCTCTAGATATTTAAAACATTTAAAAATCAGCAAAACAAACACTCTTCCACCAGACCCTTTTCTATATATTATTTTTCCATTTGGGGACTGGCCATGGATTATGTGTTCATCAAAATACTCGATGGTCAGTACTGCTGTACGGCATAAACGAACAGCGAAGTTTCCTTCGAAAAACAACTCTTTTCGCGTCAGCTTAACATTGATGAAATATACATGCAACTAGAGATAACAATGTAAGTTGCCTTGAGATGTTATGAAATAACAATATTCAACATCCGTTCCTGATTCGATGTTTGTTTTTATTTTTATTTGTTTCAGGAGGGGATGCAAGGTTTTCTTTGATGCGCTTTTGCTTTAGTTTTGGTATTTTAACATTTATAACTATAAGCAAAGCGGTTAGCAGAGTTTATTATTTTTTGATAAATTTGGATGCGGTATTGCGCTATTGTACGTTTTCTTGTGCGGTTTTGCGCCGGGTTTTCGGAACTCTTTTGCGCCATCCGCCTTTCAGTGTCTCAGAAACAAGGGAACCCATGGTATATTATAATTATGTATTTGTAAATTGTTTGTAGATTAAAGAAAGACATAGTCTAAATGGATTTTCTTGGGCGCCAATAACATCATTTAGAGCAATCTCACTCGTAACATTAAATTTTATTGCTGTTTTCATGTTTCCTTTTCCGTCATTAAGGCGTTTATTATTTCTTATTTCCAATTGCAAGGTTTTCAAACTTTCTCAAAAATTAGACCAAGTTGATTAAATATTCAACGATTTTAACATTGATTTGACGGCCTTAACAGTGTTTTATTGACTTTTCGGCGCTTTTAATCTGTGCACTTTCCAATCCTTTTCGAATGAAGCATGATATATATCCAACATTTTCAAACGCACCAATTAAAACAACAGCTGCTATCTACACAGCAAACACAACACCGAAAATGTAAAGAAACTTTGTAACACCTCTTCAGAACACTAGAAAATTTGGGGAAGAAGTCTTTATTGAAAGCAAAGTTGCTTTACCATGCAGTTTAATAATGCTTCAAACGGAATAAAAAGTAAATTTTGTATACGGTGCGGTGATTCTTAGACGCGGCTTTGATGGCCAAGGTGAACAAAGATTCCAGTCAATAATTAGGCTATACAACACAAGCTTGCTATTTGCAGCTTAGCCCAACAGTAAATATTGCTTGACAGTGCAATGAAATGGCACAAATTAAAAGCTCAGACATGTAAAGTAAATGTTATCCGTATATTACAGTGGCATACGATTTGTAATTATAATAGGATATAATATCTGGTAAAAAGAAATAGTTCGCGTGACCTGATTTTGCGCTTTCTATTACACCTCACGACACGGGCCTAAAAACTGCTTTCGCTATACCTGAAGCAACTCTGAATTATAACTGTTTGTGGCCATTTGTTGCGTTGTATGTGGTTTGTTTATAAAACATCAGATTTTGGGGTATTGTGGTAACAAGATAGTTTGGGCTCTGGTACATACCTGCGAAAATGCATTTGACATAATAGACTGACGCCAGAAAATATATAAACACTGAGAAATCATAGATGCGATTATCGCGCTTGACCACAACAGCTTCATCGCAAATGCATCTTTATCGCAAACAAAAATATACTTCAATTAAGTTATAACATATCACGAACTCTGAAATTTGAAGCTAAGTTGATCACGAGTATTGCTTTGTGAAAAGGATCTTTAGAAGTGGTCGAAGTGGATCGAATGAAAGTGCGTGGCCATTCGAGCCATCCCGAGTGAAACACAGTAAGCTTTAAGCAGTCATTCTGATAAGTGTTTGAAGAACATTATGCTTTGAACAATAATATCTTGCGGCAATTCGAAAATGACAAATGTTGATCAAAAGGCGAAAGGCTGATAAAATATTTTTCCTTCTGTTGAAAGATATGTTATAATAAAAACTGTTTGGCATGTATTTGGGGTCCAAATAAATGTGACCTTTTATATCAGCTAGAATCATTTACTGTCTTTTGAACGCCGAGATATTACACAAGCAAAAGCTTTTAAAAAATCTTTGCCATCTCTCGCGTTGTGATCTTAAGGGCTTTTAGTAAACACATGTTACAGAGATAAGAGGAAACAGCATTAACGCTCAGAAATTGACTATCAAAACTGTTTTGATTCTATTCATTAAACTTATTTTGAGCTGAGAACATTGTAAAGATCCGAGTGATGTATGCATGATTGGTTCTGTTTGTTGTTTCAAGCTACATTTATTTGATCCTGGGACGTCTTTAAACAGGATTCCTAGCAAGCTATAATCATTGTTCGTGAGCTCATAAGACTTTTAGTTACCTTCCATACGGTAGGCTTCGCAAACAACTTCTGATCAAATAAGAAAATGTAAGCCTGCGGCAATTTAAATTGGTTTTTAATATAATAATTTTCGTGTCAAGGCCAGACTTGGCAGGCCTATTAAAGTTCAAAGCACTTAAACGAGTAGTCATCTCACTGCTCTAAAATGCAGTTCTAAGTTCTTTAAAAACTACTACACAACTTCCCTTAAATAAGGCTTTTTTACTGTTGTTTTCTTGCAATTTAACATGCGATATAAAACAAATCGCCAGCGGGCATACTTGTGCAGTAAGTTACTGGACGCAACACAAAACAAAGTCGAAATCTTTTCTGCGTATAATAAAAGAGAAAGGACAAGTTGAAGCAGTTAATGAATCTTTTCTTTTTTAATAAAAGCAAATTTACATAGCTAATAAGCCGCAATAAATGACACAAGAGCTTTTACAAGTTTTATAAAGTGATATAAAATATCGCTCAGTGTTTTCCAAGATTGAGAAATGAAGTTGAATGCCATCCGGTGTTCAATCAAACACGGTACGGCACAACACTTAGGTTCTCGACACTTGGCAATTAATATCTGCGTTTCAAGGTAAAAAGCGTGGATTGTTCAAAGTCGACATGACAAAGACTTTCATAAAGTAATAAACTTAATGAAGTGGAAAGCACCCAGCCCGACCGTCATTTTGAAATCCAATAAATTATTAAACTGGATTATTACCCTAAATCCATAAATTCATCCTTTCACGCCTCTTAATTAAATCCTTCGTAAGGTCGGCGAGAGTAAATCTCAAAATAAAGGAAGAAATTGATGAGCCAAAGATTAAAACAAATGAATGCATACATACGCTGTACTAGTTCACATTTAGGCGTTCAGATTTCTTTAAACAACTTATCAGTTAAGTTTATATTATAAACTGCGATGTTCAAATCAGTTCAAAGCGCTCTATCGGTAATATAAAACCAACAACTTCCACCATGAGGTCATTTAATTTTAAACAAAGTTATACTGAACCTTATTGTTAGAGCTGAAACGTTTAGTCATAGGATTGATTCCACTTCTGTGAAACTCCATCGCAAAGGCAACGATTCGGTAGAGTGTTACAGTCATGAAATATGTCTTTCGACATCAAAAACTAACTTAGTTCTTATCTAAGTCAACATCACTGCTATTCTCGGGTGTACACTGACTCTGCCGTCTTTCTCTGTTGTTGTTTATAGTTTAATTTAAAAACTTGAAAATTTACATATTGTCTAATGTTAGTATTGCCTTTACACATCGAGCTTGTTCCGGTCCTTTAAGAGCATTCTTCGTTTTTTTGCGGTTTTTTCCCTTCTAGAACAGATATTTTTCTCATAGCTGCCTCATCTGTTCAACAAATGTCTCCGTCAAATGAAAACGGTTTTAGTTTTGTGATAGATTCTTAAAATAGTCAAAATTATTATTTCGGTTATCATCCTGTCAAAAGAAGGAAACCTGACGGACGGAATAAATAATTTGGGTTTTCCATCGTGTGGCTTTGGCTTTTCACACTATCGCTGCTTTTCTTTTGATCCCTCGTTTTATTCGGCGATATGAGAAAAGAACATCGTGGCTAAAAAAACACGAGATATCCTTTCGTTTAGGTTATCACTTTTGCAATTTTGCTATCATTATTTTTTGTTTTCAAACAAACCGAAACAATATTTTGTGGACTGAGTACAAACAAGTTTGCAATTGTTCGCTCGGTCTCAACACGTATCCTTTCGTTGTGGAATGCTGATTTTGGCATTTGAAGCCACAATAGGTTCTGGCTAATCGCTATAATCGTATTGCTAAATAATATACCAACCGAACGATTTGACATTCTTCCCCACAGTGATTACCAGTAAAGTAAACTGCTTGCAGAAATACAATGCTTACAGTTACAAAGTTGGATGAGTGTATGCGCATCTTTTCAGAGCCTTCCAGTGCCCGATGCTATCATTTAGAACTATATTGTACTGAACTCTTTAGGTTTCACGTCGTATTTCCATTGCTACGATGCTTCATGTGGCCAGACAAACTATTTGTTCTGTTGTGATTTGTCTCTGTCACAGAGAGTTCGTGTTCGACAGTCGCATACTTTGCGGATTCTGAGTGTCTCTTCCCGGTCAACATGCGGCGGAACGCGTCACGAAATTCGCTGTTGAAAACGGAGTAGATGATTGGATTCACACATGAGTTTATGGGTGGTAGGAACGATACGAAAATTATATGAATTGCTTCACCAAGTGCTTTGTAATCTGTCATTGGTTGGAGGCATTTCTTACACCAGAACGCCATAATCAACAGTGTAAAAAAGGGTAGCCATGATACGGTAAAAACACCTATGACAATCGCTAAAGTTTTCGTTGCTTTCATTTCGCGGACCATGTGCCTCCGGCGTTTTTTTCCAGGATCCATTTTGGCCATTGCTTTCGCCTGCCTCAGAGCAACCTTGAACACGAATGAATACATGACAATCGTTACGAGTAAAGGCAGGAAGAAGGAAAAACAGGCTGTTGTTGTATAATATATCGGGTTCTTGTTTACGCAGTCGCTTTTTTTATCGATATAAATATGGAATCTTCCAGTCTCCCAGTCAAATAGTCCTAGCAGACCCCACAGGCAGGCGTAAATCCAAACAAACGCTATCACTGTGGTGGCTTTACTTTTAGTCATGAACTCCAGGTAGTCAAAAGGTCTCGTAATGGCTAAATAACGGTCAACAGAAATCACAGTGAGGTTACAGATGCTCGCAGCGCTAAATATCGCATCTATCGTGACCCAGTATGCACAGGCAGCAGTTGACTGGCACCATTTGCTGTTGTGGACTGTCAAGTCAATTCGCAGTGGTAGGTGCATCAGTCCAACGAGAAGATCACTAACCGCCAGCGACACGATGAAAAAGTTTGTCATTCTCCTCAGACGTGGGAACTTATACACTGCCGTAATCACTAAGGCATTGCCGAAGATGGTAGCGATCATAATAAACACCAAGAATATGGCGTAAAAAATTTCTTCTAAACTGGTGTCTTGTTCACAAAGTTCTTGTGAATATGTGGCAGAAGAATTTGTTGTGTTATTCATGTTGCTAGGCCAAAGCAGTTCTTGACTATAATATGCCGCCTGCCCTGTGCGAGGTTTGTTGTATTTTCTTGCTAAAGTTTTCCGCAGTCGAATCGAAAGCAGCCCAGTTGTGCTGTTGTTCACCAAGTTTCATACCAACTCGACATCAATGTCAAAATCAGAACGACAATCCCATATTTATTGTCGTGAAATTGCGTTAATAGTGCAATTCAAAACGCCCACACTTATCCAACAAATAAACCCAAATAAAATGCTTGCGGCGTCTAAGAGATGGAAAGGCCAAATTCACAGCCAACCATGGTAACACTCGCCAATCACTTGTTTGAGGAATATGTTTATCTCATTTGAACCCACGCGGCGCCCGGGCTTTCTGTCGACTGTCGATTTCATTAACACTCGCTTTATCATTGTTCTCGTGTCTGTCCATCAACAATTTGATCGTCAATTAAGAATTAAGTGCAATTGTTCCTCGTGACAGCTGTTTCGATTGCTTTTTAGAGTGTCGGTGAAATTAGTATTTACCGAGAGGGGTAGGGAAGCTAAGATGTCAAACAAATTTTGTCGTGTAGCAAAATATACGCCAAAAAATCAATGTCCAGGCATTAAGCTACGACTGAAATCACGGCACACTACTTTTGCACCCTATTGTGCAATTGCCAGAAAATGGTACTCAAGTGAAGTGATCCCTTGAGACTGGTTATTTAATAAGCCATGGCGTTTCATTTACGTTGGCCCCGACATCTATATTCCTATGATTTTGCAATTTAATACAACTTTTAATAGGCAATTGTGACAGCCCGAAGGCATATTTGTACCAGAACATATTTATAAGAAATATCCTCAAGGGCGGAAATCTGCCGAGGAAGCTAAAGAAATGCTTATATAAGACAATTTTACCACCCCAGGGGCCACTCGCTTTGAATAAACACTAATATCCCTATTATAGATCTTCCATCTAATCGTTAATCCAATTTACAAGTCCGCAATTGATTTCTACCGACTCATTCTCAGAAACAGCTGCTATATATATTGCTTCAATACTCGTGGACCATTCTCAGATAAAATTTCCCTCAACAAATTATCCTAATAAGGCAAAATGCGTTAACAATTCCCACTTGAGTCAACACCACACGGACAAAGCAAGTCGATATATGTAAATGTCAAGATTTCCTACCAGTTTAAAATGTTATCACAAGTGTTGCGCAAAATGATATTTGAGATTTATATAACATTTTTCAGTATCAAAAATTCAAACCGTGCACCGAAAACAAATACTGAAATTGTAGATATGTGAGCATGATCGATCATTATCGAATTTGTATTTATTAACTCAACCCATGTGAAATGAAGTCTTGAGCAAGACCAAAATGACGATTGAATTTGTCAAAAGCAGGCTAATTAAATCTTAAAGGCAATTTACGATCACAAACCCCAAACCCGACAATATATGTTCCGTACAATTTATACGTACACTGCGTGTTTTAGCCACCAATAATAATGCTGTATAATGGCTTCGGTGTTTTATCAATTTATGACAGCGTTGTACAATAAACCCTGTGTACTTGTGAGACAAAATTCACAAATTATATCTGACTGCTTAGACGTAGTAGGATCCTAAAATGCCGATATATTCTCTTTGCCCCCAAACTAAATAGAGGTCAATATTGGATAGACTGAATTCATCGACACAAAGAAATTTGGTTAGGGCAAAAACTACCGACGGTCGACATGGATTTGAATGTTTTTACCTTCTAATTTACAACGTCTTGCAGTATTACGTTTGACTGTCAATTGAAAGCGGTTAGTCTAATCTTTTGATCACCGACTCTTCACCTGTTAGTGTCACCGCGAATGAGAACGCCTGTTCAAATGTGTTAATTAACAGCACCGCAAGCCGCTTAAGCTGAGAACTCCACTTCATAATTAAGACTCTGTATAGGTTAAAGAAATGATAATGACACAAATAACACCTGCTTCTTACCTCTAAACGTTTCCTGTGTCCTTCGTTGTACTTGTTGGGGAAATTCTACTTTTCTAGGAGTGCGTTCGTTTGGGACTATTCCGGAATAGGAATGCATGGATTACTTGGAAAAGTTGTTCGTTTGGGACCTATTCCAATTACGGATTTAATACTTGTAAAATAGGAATACAAATTTTAGGTGAATAAGCCCTTTCTTCGCGTTTTGTATTACGCTCTACAGGCCCGTACTCTACAGATAGTACTGCGTGTTTATGCAGTATGAAAATTATTGTTGAATTACATTTATAATCCGGAATATTCTAAAATGTATTTCTATTCCGGAATTGTCCCAAGCGAACGCACCCTAGGTGATTTCGACGTCAATTTTTTCAGTTTGATTTTGGAGTTTCTGACCTCTAATATTTTAGTAGCCCAAGAAAATGCAAGAAATACACTAAAAAACAACAACAGAGGAGATAGCTTCATTTATGCCATTTGCAGCAATCTGAACCGGGATTTCACAAAAACGATATTTAATATACTGATATCATTCATCTTCGGCTGCCTGCTTCTGCACTAAGAACTCGATAATTAACTATATAGTATTAAGACCGCTACACACTAGACGATTTTCTGTCGTAAGACCCCCGATTTTTGTCGGCCGACGAACTGTCTTGATCGTAGCTCACCACACACTGCCCGATTACTAAGTTTTGACTTTCGTCATCACTATCCGCCATATTAATATTGAATTATATTTGCGGCGTGATCATGTCACAAATACTGCTTCGCTATTGGTTTAATGTTGTCATGTCAACGGTAACATTTGGTCATGCAAATGCCATTTTGTCTCCTGAATTTAGTATTTGCATTGTAGTTCTGTTATATATTAGTCGAATTGGAACAAAAAACGAAATTGCCAAAATATTGGTCGGTTTACGGAGTGCTTGATGACGTCACAACCAACGTAATACCAAAATCATATTAAAGTTTGAACCATAAGCCATGTGAGAAAAAGGTCGCTTCCACTTAGGCCGTTCCCCTGCACCATTTTGCCCGTTTTCTTACAATTACAGTCGTGGTAGAAACACATGTGTACAAATGGATCTGTTTTGTAAAGTGACATGGGCTCAAATAGATCTGTTGTATCTTGAAATGTGCATGTAAAGGTGGCTCCTTGTACTCCTCCTCCTCATTAATAAGTCGAATTGGAACAAGAAACGAAATTGACAAATTATCGGCCAGTCTATGGAATAGTTGATGACGTCACTACTACGTCATACCATAGTGGTTTGGTTTCCCTTTGATTTCAATGACAAAAGTCTTGAAATGCTAAAATATTCGATAATATCAAATGTGGTTACGTCATCATAACGTCACATGCCCTAATTACAAATTGACACCACAGTTGTGTAGAGCTTACGACACTTATCAATTGACCCATGTTTCTCATGATGAATAATAAGAAAGTTACGGTAATATTAAACAATATATAATTTAAAGTGCACCTGTAATAAATAAATGTAACCTTTCTGCAAGTCGACTCGTAGAAATCACTGTCTATTTTCTGATCGCTACAGTTATAAGAAAATCTTAATAGTCAGCGAGTCTTTAAATACCAGTGTGATTTCCATGTTATTAGATTCCATTGCATTAAAATCGATTAGTATAGAATAGTCTAGTAGACTGTCGAAGGATATTATGGATTGATATACTATTGGGATTCCTTTTTTGTTTTTGTACATAATGGGAGAAAGGAAAAAGAGAGATGAAGTTGTTTGTTATGTTTGTACATAAACGGAAACCGAAGTGAAATTGCTTTTTATTCGTTTTTGTTTTGTACATTGTAAATGAAGAAAGGAAAAATTGGAAGACAAATTATAATTTGTGCCTTTTACACTAACTGATTAATATGAAAACAATTAAAGAAAGCACGAAAGCACAAATATTTAGTTTCTCTTATAACTTTTGTCTTATTTCCAGTAAACCCGACAAAAAGAAAATGTTAGAAAATTTCTCAAAGAGAATTCAATTGAAGGAATCTGTCTGGAGTTTGTACTTAAAGTAAAGCACATTGCATGCACCTGGGGCGTAGCCAGGGGAGGGTTCCAGGCCAGGGGTTCCGGAACCCCCGCTCGCGCCAAGG
>JANSTR010060670.1:0-12891 GCA_025434805.1 Antipathozoanthus remengesaui | reverse complement strand
CAACCCTCGGTTGATTTTATCATACGTTTTACCTACCCGCCGACGCAGTCTATAGTTTTTTAAAAACTATTTACTTAAGAATTTTATGTTGAATTAAGTTATATAAGCATAATCGCGAGGCGCAGGCGAAAATTTTTAGGTATCTTAATTATATAATGCCTAACATAGATTTCTGATTGATTTATCACATCTCAGAAGTTACCAACGAATGTAACACAAGATCTTGCAAGACCGTGTTACAGCCGGGCAAACAGACCTTTATCACGTGATTAGAGTTAACCAATCAGCGCGTTGAAAACGAATTCCGGCTACAAAACAAAATAAAGAGCAGAAAAATTTTAATCATTTCATTCAACAAAATAGTTTCTTACCCTTTTACAATTCTAGCTGATAAATGAAGTCAAAGAAAACGAATGAAATGCTTAAATGGCCGCCATTACGAGAACTTTTTGAGCGCGCGAAGTCTTCTGGGATTGTGCTGTATGATCATTTCAGTCAGGCGTTCCAAGCATGCAACAGGCGATCACCTGGGACCCAGTTCCTCAAATACTATCCAGGCCCATGGTATATGACTGTATAAAGGTTTCGATCATGATTTCTGTATTACTCGATTACGTTACTGCTCGAGGTTGGATAATGTCTTTAATAACCTTCTATTAACTGAACGCAACTTTCATAAAGCTCGATCAAATTTTCTACTAATCCTGGGTTAGCGTTATTTGGTTTTGAATAACCGGTCCCCAGAGAGCAAGTAAGAAAGCAGACCATCAAATCTTTGATAATTAACAAAATGTATAAGTTTTCTTCTTTCTTTTTGCTTGTTGTTGTAGTATAGGCTTGGCAAGCATTGCTTAATTCCGCCATAGGACCCAACGCTCTAGTTTTAGGTGTTATCAGTCACAACTGCATGATATTAACTGGATCCAAAAACAAGATTCTAGAGTAAAACCTATTTCCTTTTCTAGTATGTCACACGTGTACACGTTGGTGCCAAGCCCAGAGGACGATACCTTGACAGACGATGACATAACTGAGACAGAAGGCCACTCGCAAGATGACGGTAGTGTAACGGACACTGAAATCTGTGACAGCGACGAAGATATCATCATTACTAAACTGGCCCGAGCAGCACAAGAGGCCCAGCCAAATTCACATGGAAAAGCTAAGCGGACAAAAGTGGGCTCTTCGCCTGCAAAGAGCCCACTGAAAAGTCCTACAAGTTCAAGTGGGTTTTCTGTTGGAAGAAAAAGCAACAAAGGACACATTGTAGAGGGCGACGAGGACGAGGATTTCAACATCCCCATTACAGATCAAGGAACTCTACAATCCGAGCTCAAGAAAGCATTTCGTGAAGTGAAGAAACTCTGTGCATCTTGTAACAGCCTAGAAGAAGAACTTATAAAGGCCGCCATCCAATTAGCTGAAGCTAACCAGAAGATAGAAGATCTTCAAACTGAGTTAAACGAACAGAAACAAAACTGTGAAGAGATCCGCGCTTCGTACATGGATGTCAAGGACAAGAACGACGTCTTGGACAACAAAGTGGTAACCTTGAGAGGTGAACTGGAGAGGGTGCTTCAAGAGAATGAGAGCTTGATCGATTCTCAGTCATCACAGCTAGCAAAAGATCCTGGGAACTTAGTCAAAGAACCCGAAACTTCGCGAGCCAAGTCACCCTCTCAAACACTAGTGAAGCCTAGAACAAGATCTCCAGCCAGAACTCAGTCCTCGTCGAAAATGCAACCAAAGAATTCGCAGAGCAAAATATCAGCAAGAAAGAAATCGATCGATTTAAGAACACCTCCACAACAGCAGGAAATTGCACCCCGTCAACTTCGCTTGATTTACATCAGTGAAGAAAACGCGGAGCTGAAAACTAAACTAGAAAAATTGGTACAAGAGAAACAGCTGATGGAGAAGAAACGCGTAGGAAATGAGGATCTTCTTAATCAGATGCAGAACTCACTGGCTACCGCAGAAGATGGCTCCAAGAAAATCGCAGAAGAGTTATCAGAAGAGAAAAAGAAAAGAGTAGAGTTACAAAAAGAGATTGAAGAAAAAAATAATGTAATTTCCAATTTCGTGAGTGAACTACAAGGGCGAATGCGAAAAATAAAACCTACAGATGCGGGGAAGATAGATGAACTATCACAGATGAAATTAGAGCTGTCCAAGGCTTCAGAAGAACTTGAATGGCAAAGGAGTAAGGCAGAGAAGTTAGAAAAAGAGATCGAGACGTCAAACTATTTGAATGAAGACCTGGAATGCAATAATTCGACCTTGGAAGGACAGGTAGCTAAACTGGAAAGCGAAATTGTTAAATGGAAAAACGAATTAGATTCAGTCGTAAGTGAATGCCAAGTATTTGAGGCAGAACTTGCTTTAAGTAAAAAGCAACAGTTCGACATCAGAAAGGAAGTGGAAATCTGGAGGACCGACAATGAACGTCTGCGGGAAGAAAACTCGTTCTTGAAGGAACTCAAGAGAAAACTGGAAATAGATTACCAGCAGAGAAAAGAACGAACAAAAGTAGCTGAGGGTGAAACACTACAGCTACAACGCGCAAACTCAGAACTACGATCTAAACTTGACTCTATGCAGGAATACCAGGAGCAATTGCGTAATGAATTCTCGAAAGCAAAGGACGAAACTGAGCGAAGTATGTCTGGTCAAGAAAAAAGTAGAGATAAAGAACTAGAACAAACGCCCGAGCCGTTACATCAACCAGTTCAAAAACCTGAGAAGGAGAATACTGAAATAAATTCCGAAAACAAAAGAAGGACTGGAATACCAAAGCCAATCGAAAAACGTAAAAATAGGGAACGATCACCTTGCACTCGAGGAGCTAGATATTCCGAATCGAAAACATTGTCCAAAGTCGATGTGTCAGAAACACCTCTCACCAAACGCGGTGAAGAGACACAGGACCAAGCTAAAGTCAAACAACTTGCTTCCAAGGTTACTGTTAGTGAAGATACACCACAAAACTACAGTGAAAACCTGCAATGTTCCAACGAAAAGCAAATATCTGACAACCAGACTGCCACATTGCAACGGCAACTTCTAGAGCTGGAAAAGGTTATCTCTATGTATAAAATGGACCTTGACAAGACTCGATCAAAGACGGAAAGTCTTACTACGGAGCTTGAAATTGCCCACGGAGAAAGAAAAGATCTCGAGCGAAGACTCGCCGAAAAAGAAAGCATTGCTGAAGAGTTCGATATTGAGAGTTACAAAGAAATTGAAGAAAGATACGAAACATTAACAACAGAATACAATGCATTACTTGAGGAGAACTCCAAGCTTCAACTCAGACTGGTAGATGTTGATAATGAAAGGGATGGGGTAAGCGAGGGATTATCACGTGTTGAGAATGAGAACAGTGTGTTGAAACAGGAACTTGTTTCAGCTGATAGCAACCGAATACAATTGGAGGTATGTAAATTAATTCAGCTTCGCATCCAATTTCACTGTTGTTCGTTACGTTTTGTCTTCATCGTTATCCCGCGTAGTGGGTATCCTTGTTCTAAATTAGTTAAAATTCTAATATGCGCCAATATTAAAGATAAAGTAAACAACCCCAGCTTGTATTTTTCAACTAATGATAAGGTGAAAGGTCATTATAACCTAAGCTCCTCTGTAACATTTCTTCCACAAAATATGGTCTTCTATAACATATTAAAAATATATATATATGTAATTTTGATTTTACGAGCCCATTTCTCTCGGGCAACTTCCACCAATCTAAGGTAGCAAGTGCTGCCTGCTTCGCTTAACACACAGGGCCACTTAACACTCTCATTGACTAGAATACAGGGCCATTTAGCACTCTAACTGACTAGAATACATGCCATTTAGGACCCTCACTGGTTAGATTAGATAATAATAATAATAATAACAATATGCAAATTTCTAGTGCGCAATATCCATAAAAATGATCAGTTGCGCATGACATGTGTAAAATTATTCTAAAATTATTTTCTGTTATTGAAATCCAATGTTAACTGTCAATTTAGGATGAAAAGTTATAAACGCACAAAATAAAAACATGCAATGCAAAAAGATTACAGGATCATTTAGGACAGGACCATCATTGACTAGAATACAGGGCCATTTTGGAACCTCAATGGTTAGAATATAGGGCCAATGGGACTCTCATTGGCCAGATTAGATTACAGGATCCTTTAGGGCAGGACCCTCATTGAATAAAATACAGCGCCATTTTGGACCCTAATCGGCTAGAATACAGGGCTATTTGGGACCCTCACTGGCTAAAATACAGGGCCATTTGGGAAACTCATTGGTTAGAATACAGGGCCATTTGGGACCCTCAATTGCTAGAATACAGGGCCATTTGAAAAACTCACTGGTTTGGATACAGGGCAATTTGGACCCTCAATGCTAGAATACAGGGCCATTTGGGAAACTCATTGGTTAGAATACAGGGCCATTTTGGGACCCTCATCGGCTAGAATACTGGGCCATTTGGGAAACTCATTGGTTAGAATACAGGGACTTTTGGGACCCTCATCGGCTAGAATAATGGGCAATTTGGGAAACTCATTGGTTAGAACACAGGGACTTTTGGGACCCTCATCCGCTCGAAACGCAAGACTAAACAATCGCAAATCTAACAGAGCCTTACGTTTCCGTATAGCCATGCAGCAGGTTAGAAATGGGCTTTTATCAGTCCCTACGTCACTTTACGTCGCACCCCATTCTGATTGGCTGAGAGGGTTTGGTAGGCAAAACAAACTACATGTTGTGGAAGCTGTGATTTTCAAAGATCGCGCTTCTTCCCGAAATTACAATTTATTTTTACGCTAACTTGTTTAAAGCTTACGACACTGATTTAAAGAGACAAAATTGGAGCAAAAAGTCGAAATAGCTTCAGCTGGTGAAAAAATCAGTTCATTTAACGACATTAAAGAGGCATTAAACGAGTCGTTTGTGGTGAACACGCTGCGAGAGTTTTCAATGGCCCAAATGGTTTTGTATTTTATAGAAACAATGGACTCGGACAATGCTAGAAGAAAAACTTTAACAGCCTCCGACAGTCTTCCTTCCAGGTGTTCAAGGACGGGCAAAAAATCAAACTGACAGCAGGCTTTAACACTCTGCTGGTTCAGTGTGAATGTTTGCCAGAATTAAATGAGGAAGGATCGAGCTCGAGTGCATAAATTGCAGGTTCGATTACAGAGATCAACGGCGGATATTCAGTTATCCAAATGTGACTGTGTTGCTGGAAAAGGTCCCAAGGCAAACTGCAAACACGTAGCTGTTGTTTGCTATTGTATCGAATATTTTAGTCAGACATTTCTTTCAGATGATCAAAGTGTCATGCTAACATTCTCACGTAATTCACTGGAAGCAAAAGGTGAGTGTCGTGACTGTGCAAGTACATAGTTTGGCACGTTTCGGCAAAGGATTAAGATTAGAAAGCCCTGAGATTTCTTCACACACATCTCCAAGAAATTCTAAATTTTCTTCTCCATGGCCAGTAACTTGTTGAATGTTGACTTTCAAATAAATTTGGCAAACATGAGCGAGTACATCAAGATGAAGGTGCCCAGTGCCAAGGATTTGTTGGTTGCTCACATCGCGATTGTAATCCAGAGTATTTGTTTTATTTGTAGACTCCTTTACACTGATATTTCTGCCTTATGTTGGTCTTGTTTTGGGGGTTTTAGTCCACCGAAAATACTAGGAACGTCGTTTTCTTTCCGTTCCTTCTGTTCTTCTGAAGTGAGCGCTGCAGATTCTTGTAAATGCATGAACTAAATGCTCTTGCAGCAAATTCTGTCAAGCCATAATTTTAAACGTTTTTTTGTTAAACGATAACCTAATACCATTACCTTTTACGTGACGGTTGGCACACATAGGTACAGCACAACTTGTAAGTACATTGAGAAAATGAGACACAAAATCTTTTTGAATAACTCAAAATGTGACGTAGGGAATGATAAAAGCCCATTGTCTTAGTCATACCATTCTATCGACTTTCTCTCATAAATAGTTTTTCAACTATAAGTTTGGTAGATGAAGAGCCACCTAGTGGATATGCTACTAATGAATCATTAGTTATAATTATTGATTATAATTGTGTTAAGGAAGCCAAGAGACTTGTGTGCTTTATGTTATATAAAACCAAATACGAAACCAGGTTTATCAATTATGATTCGTATTTCAGATGACACTCCAGGAGCTTCAGCAGAAATCTAAAGATTGGGAACAGAATTCTTCGCACGTACAAGAGGAAAACATGAGATTAAATGAGCTAGTCGACCAGCTAAAAAATGAAGCTGAGAAACTCCTCGAAGTGCTGGAGACAAAGGAATATGAAAACAGATTGCTACAGGGAACATTAATGGAAGAACAACAAAAGCGGAATAGGCTAGAAGAAGACTTGGCTGAGGCAAGGAATGTGATCATCAAGTTTGAATTGGATATTAAACAGGCAATATCGGAGAAGGAAAAGACACAACTCCGCCTAACACAAAGTGAAAACGACAGAGATGCTCTGAAAATACAACTCAACGATAATATTGAAAAAGCAGCTAGCCTTGAAATTCAGTTAATGGAGATACGATGTTTCAATGATGGGCTGTCTGAAGAACTAGAGCATACAAAGGAGCAAGAGAGAAAAGATGGATTTAAACTACAAGAGGCTACTGTTTCAAGAGATCTGATGGAAAGACGGTTGACTGAAGCACTAAAAAAGTCACACACACTTCAGAATGACTTGAAAGAGTGCCAAGAAAAAGTTAGAGATCTAACTGAGAGAGTAAACACATTCAAAAGTCAAGCCGAACAAACCCAAGACATTGAAAGCAAGAGGAATGAAAATGATGAACTATTAATCTCACAGAAACAATTGAAGGAAGAATTAGTGAAAATCAACAACCTGGAATGTCTTTTGTCAGCGTCGAAAACCCAAGCAAATGAGCTAACACAAAATGCCGAATTTCTTGAAAAAGAATTGAGTAAAGCCAAAGAGACTGTTAACATCAAACAAAATGAGTCCATACAACTAACAAAAAAAATGGCAGGTCTTGTAAATGAAAACGATACGCTAAGAAAACAATTAGAAAAAACTGCACGGCAAAATAAAGAGTTTGGTGAGAAATTAACGTCTTTGGAAACACAAATTACTTGTGTTAAGAATGATGCAGAGAGTAAGACAAATCAATTAGAAATTGCCGAGAAACGTTTGGTAGAAGAATTAAGTACAACAGAAAAGCTACGGAGCGAAAAGATTACCTACGAAAAGCAATTGGAAGAGTTTGGAAACAAGCTTTCTGCTCTAGAGACTGAAATAGAAGAAACAAAGGAATCTTTTTATTCAGAAAAAGGTAGAAGTGAACAGTTGGAGAAACAAAAACAAGAGCTTGTTCAGCAAAATAAGAAACAATGTAATGACATCAATGAAGCAAGGAAAGAGAAAGACGAACTGAAGAGTACGTTGAATAAAATGAACAGCGAAACAAATCAACTAAGAGACAAAATTGATTTCATGGAGCGAAATCATACTGATGCATTACAAACAAACCAAAACCTCAGAAATGATCTTGAAAATAGTGAAAAACGCCTTCGACTGCTGGAGGAAGTCCAAAGAAATTTGAAAACTAAAGAACAAGAGCTGTCCGACAAGGAAGTTGAAAAGGAAAATCTAAAGAAAGAGCTTGAAACATCATATAACAATAATAAAACTTTGCAAATAAAATGTAGAACTACGGCGGAAGAACTGTCAGTGCTCCGTGAAGAAATGTCATCTTTCAAACACGAAAACGGCGAGTTACAGAACGAAATCCAAGACACAAAAGAAAGCGAAAGAAAAATAAATGAAGAACTGCAAGAGCTTAAAAGAAACGCAGCAAAAATTGAAAATGACCTTAAGTTGGTAAATGCTAAGAATGAGGAACTGTGTCAACTGCTTGCTGATGAAAACAATCCATCTAATTTCTACAAAAATAAGTTTAAGAAAGCTATGTCGGAACTAAACAAGCAACGTATTAAAAAGAATGAGAAAAGGAAAAAGAGCACTTCTCCAACCAACAAAAAAGCTGAAGATGGAAACACAGAAGCAAGCTTTGACAAGGAGATGGTTGATCAAAACGTATCCGAGGAGACTGAAAGGACAGACAGAGAGGTAACAGAACAAGTAGATAGAAAATATGCAAAAATGAATCCAGGAAACGAGAATACAAAAGGTGACGAACAGCGACAAAAAGAAGTATCCAAGGTAGAGATTGTTGCAGCAATTAATGAAGATGTGAATCTCTGCAAATACCTACATAAATCAATTAACATATCGTCGGAAGATGCATCTTTAGAGACCATTCAAGAGGAAACGGAGTTCGTTCATCCTAAAACACCAGCAAAAGATTTCATAACAATCGAAGTTATGGAGACACGAATTTGTCAAATGGCCAAAGAAAGCTTGCTTTTTGAAAATAAAACAGCCAGGAATCTTTTACAGATGGAGCAAGCCCTGGCTAAGGTCACTGGTGTGAACAAGGAATTATCAATACAGCTTGCTGACAGCAAAGATGAGAATATACGGTTACAGAAACTAATTAATGACAGCAAGCATAATGAGAAAGTGAAGTACGAGCCAAGAAACGAGGAGAATGCAACCAATGATGTTCACAATAATGAACAAGGAAATGCGTTATATACAAAACATCAAGTACCTGAGACTGATAAAGACGTAGATACGACGATGAATGCGCCTACTGAAACAGTCATTGAACCTGTAGAAATGAAAGAAGAAACCAAACTAACATCAAATACAACCACTGCCCAAGTGCACTCTCTCACAAATAACAGAATGGCCATTATAAATCAGTCAAGTCAAGCCTTTGTTCAGAATGGAAAGTCTGAGGTGTCAGTGTCCGATGGTTGTTCTCAAATCGACAGCTCAACCAGTGAAAACACCAAAAATATGACGCTGAACAATGAACCGACAATGTCGGATGAAATAGTGAGCAACACAACTAAACAAAAGCAAGTGCAAAGTGTGTCTCAGTATACGATGACAGAGAACACATGTGATAAGTTGGCAGATACAGATTTACTTCGAGAAGAGAGGAACATTGTTGTCGAGGAACTGAAGGAAATAAAAGAAACAAAAAGGCAGTTAGAAATTGATCTCCAGGAGTCAAAGACAGCTTCTCTTAAGCTTCAAGAAGATCATACTCTGCTGCTGGCTTCTTATAGACAAGAAAAGGAGACTTTCCTTGAAAATATCGAAGTGAATAGAAAGGAAGTAAAGGATATGAGAATGAAGCTGACTGAGTTAAAAGAATCAAAAGCGTTAATTGAAGATTTACAGAAAAGAAATGGAGAAGCTGAGAAACTCATTTCCGAGCTTGAGAAAGATTTGTTGGAACAATCAAATGCCAAAAATGAAGTAGAAAAAAATCTTCGGACTTCTCAGAACAAAATTAAAGAGATGCTGGAGTTGGAACAGAAACTAAAGGTTCTGACTTGCGAAAATGACGAAATGGCGATTGTTATAAAAAAGCTTAGAGAATCAAGTTATCAGACCTCACAATCCGAACTTGACAATGTTTCTACTCAAGCTCCCAAAATTCCGAACTCTGATGAATCGCAAACTTCATCAATTCAGGAAACTGTCGAGACGATAGAAGTTGCTGTACAGGTTGAACACTTAGAATCATCGCCAGAAAACAACATTTTTGAGAAAGTCCAACCAAAGTTAGATAACATCGATAGCTTTGAAAATAATGGAGTAGCCAATGTAAAAAAGAAGTTTGCAAATGCTGAAAGCGGTGAGACTATTTCTGAGACTACACCATCAACTACAAAAACTAAATCGATAGAAACCACAGTCAGAGCAAACAGCAGAATGACTGAGTACAAAGACATAAGAGAAAGTGAAGAATTAAAATCATTCCACGACACATTGCAAATCCTAACTTCAAGAGTCGACGAACTTCAAAATGAAAACAAAGAACTATTGAATGAGAGAATTGCAGAAGACGAAAATACCTCTCAACTCCAACACAGTCTAGCAGACGCATTACAAGATGCCAAACAAGCACATCAAGAGAATAAAAGATTACGATGCGAGAAAGCGTCGGTAGAAATACAACTTTCTGACATAGTTGAAGAGAAAAACACGATGGAAGCGGAGTTTCTGTTAGCCAAGCAGGAAGCTGAGGACAGAGTAAGAGATGAGCTTGGCAGAAAGATAAGTGAATTAAGCGAACGTTACTCCAAACTGGAAACTGTACTTTCTTGTGTCCTGGAAGAAAATGCTCGCGTAGAAACCGAAATCACAACACTTCGCGAGGAAATTGCGATGCTACGAGACTATAAGATAACAGAAATAAGTGATACCTGCACACAGATAACTCCACGAACCACAGAAGACGAGGAGGAAGATGAAAAATATACGGATAAGCCAAAGAAGAGAAGTTACACCAAGTCAAAACATAATGGAAGAGATGAAAACACCGTGAACATCGTCGACTCTACCGATGAAGCTTCCATCTCTTCGGTAGAAACACAGACACCAATAAGCGCCCCGAATTCTCAGCGTCATGATGCAGCAGGCTCACCTTCCAATTCTTCCAATGAAAGTACCCTTTCAAACCAAGATAGTGCACTGGATGAGTCAGGGCAAAACACAGCTGATACCTCACCACTTTCAAGCCCTCAACAATCTGAAAATCTAAGTATGGCAGTGTGTACGGACAGCTCTCAGCTTGGGTCCGTTTCGGAGTTAGATTCGCCCACTTCTTCATCTGATGCCACTTCACCATCAGAAGACAATTCCTACAACGGTAAGCACGCATTTAACAGTGTTAACAGGCTTAACAGCGAGATTGCTCAGCTGAAGTGCAATAATACCATTCTTGAGAACAACCTGTCCATCGTCAAAGGCCAAAACTCTGATTTACAAAGCCAGGTGCAAAGGCACGTGAGCCGAAATCACGGTTTGAAGCAGAAAGTATGTGATAAAACCATTGTTGTTAAAAAGTTGGAAAGAGAGCTTCAAAGAGTGCAAGATGATAACAAACAGCTGCAAGATCAGACGTCTGAAATCAGAGAAGAACTTAATAAAGTTGAAAAAGATAAAATAAAATTGGAGAGAAACCTTGCAGCTTCAAAAGCGGAGATAAAGAAAACCAAGACGGATTTATCATACACAAGAGCAGAGTGTTATAACACTATGAAAGCCTACACAAACCTACAGATTCAGTGCAAAAAACTTCGTGCAAAACTTGACAAGGTAAAAACAGAGCTTTGCAAACGAAAAGAACTTGCACAACAGGACTGCGAAACTGCAAGTGACAGAAGTATCTCATCTTGGGCTTCTCTGTCGCTTTCTGACTTATCCTACGATATGTCACCACTATCTGACTTGTCCCGCAACGACTTTCCCCTACTGTCAGAAAACAGCTTGTCACCCAGTTCCGAAACCTCGCTAAATCTTGAGAACGAGATTTCAAAGATACATCCTGACTTCACAAATCAACCTGAAGTTTGTAATACGCAAACCAACGCTGACTCATCACGTAATCCAAGAGCTAATTTCAACAGGTGTGCTACTGATCCGACGTTGAAATCCCAAAGCGACCAAGAAGGCAAAACGGGAAATGAATTAATATTAAATTTGTCACACAAGCAAATACGAGATGATCAACATCTAACACTCATGAAAAACACTGCATTTTCCCTTACTCAAGTGGCGGCTTTGCCCTCCCAACGTGCAAAAAGTGACACAAGTTTCGGCACTCACGCCAAAAACGCATATGTAAGTAAATTTAATTCTAAAAATTAAGTGTTCAAAATTTTTCTTTGGTCAGTTTCAAAAGTTCAAAACAAGAAGTTGACAGGGCTGCGCGGCCAAGGTCACCTTCTTACCCGAACAATGGTTTCAACGGTTTTATTTTCCATTTAAAAATAAAAGTTTATCAACATTAATTGTGATTTATTATATGGCCACGATAGTATGCGCGCTCTGATTGGTTCTTGATAGGTCTGTATTTCCCATAATACCCATTACGGATTTATTGTTAATGACCTACGTGCGCATACCGGGATGTGAAAAGCAAAAAATGACCTCTTGTACATTTCAAATAAAGGCCATATAATAAAATACCTCTTAAGCTCAAACGTTCGGTCTTTACGAAAAATATCAAACTTCGGACGTGACAAGAGTACTCAACAACGTAGGACGTGACAAGAGCACTCAGGAAGAGGAGAAACACTCGCCACCGGCTCGTGTCCTCTCCACACTTCTTTCGTGCTCTCGTCACGTCCTACGTGCTTTATTACAGTACGGAGCACCGGAAAAACTGTTCTATTTGTTAACTGGAAAATCTTGTTCCGAGCTCATGCCTGTCCACAAAATTTATTTATTGCAGAGTCCCAACCACAGCAGGTTCATTCGAGGTGCTATGAGCTCAGCTTATCTTAACGATGGCCCGGACTGGAGGTTTTCCCTTGATTCAGGTATATATTGAGACAATATTACATAACCGCGTGGAGATACAGTACGAAATTTCTCTTCGAGTGATGAAAACGACATTTCACGAGTGACCGCAACGAACAAGTGAAATATACTTTTCAATACGAGAAGAGAAATGTTGTATCTCCAAGCGGTCATGTAATGTTCTGTTTATTACATGCAATACCAAACCATTTTACTTTATCATTTTTCTATAGTTCTGAAGACGCGAAAGGCGTGATTTATTATGTAAGTGTTTTCCTTAAGGCCAGTACATGGGTAAATTGTACCGCCTCTCCCCACTGGTTTCTCCCTTTCCCCAGAACTGTAAATCAGTCTGAACTTTAGCTTGGGATAAGAAAAGTGCTACTGTTGTACCTCCTTTCCCAGCTGTAAACCAGTCTGAACTT
>JANSTR010060559.1:0-12891 GCA_025434805.1 Antipathozoanthus remengesaui | reverse complement strand
CCCCCCCCCCCCCCCCCCCCCCCCCCCCCCCCCCCCCCCCCCCCCCCCCCCCCCCCCCCCCCCCCCCCCCCCGGCCGAGGGCACACCTTCAAGCACTTTATACATGAACCCTTGGCTTGGGAGATTTGGGCAACCACTTCCTGCGTTATTGAAGTAAAATAAGTTACCTTTTCCTTTTACTGAACCCCAACCCCACTGAACTCCAACTCCATTGAACTCCAACTGCACTGAACTTATTAGGCCAATCCCAAACCAATTAACACGAATTCCGCACTAGCCCCAACTTGGTGAACTCTAAACTTATGGAATCCCAATATCACTTAACCCAAATCCTGCTATAAAACTTTATTAACAGCATGTACACATTACATGTACTATGACAATTCACTGTATTCATAATCGTTTATTCTCAGCTTCTTCATGGAGAGCAGTATGTCGAGTTGTTTAAGCCACTTCCATCAAGTTGCACCTTAATAAACAAGGTAGAAGTTGTTGACATTCTAGACAAAGGCAAGGGTGCTGTGGCAATTATAAACATTACCAGCACAGATGAGGGTGGAGATCCAGTTTGTATGAACCAGTTTACAATATTCCTTGGAGGTGCGGGAGGATTTGGAGGGAAGAGAAACTCTGCAGGAGCAAAGCCACTAGCAGCTCCACCCACACGCCCACCCGATGCTGTTATAAAGGAGAAGACAGGAGCAAGCCAGGCAGCGCTGTATCGCTTGAATGGAGATTATAATCCCCTTCATATTGATCCATCATTTGCTGCAATGGGAGGTGAGAAAAATTGAGCAACACCTGACAAAATGAAGATCTTAAAAACAGATTATTTTTAAGGGATCCTGGATGAATCCTTGAGTTCTTGTATTTATTTTGACAGGCACTATCAGAATATATAAAAAATGCATTTCAAGATTGACTAAGAGACTGTTATTGTTTTAATATTTTAACTGGCACTCACCAGTGTTTTTCTTAACTGGCCGGTACATGGGTAAATTGTATCGCCTTTTCCCAGCTGTAAAACAAGTCTGAACTTTAGCTTGGGATAAGAAAAGTGATACTGTTGGGCCACCTTTCCCAGCTGATGTACCTTCCATACTAAACCTCAAGAAAAACATTGTTCACTAATAACTCTATAATATACATGTAATATGTGCTATATCAGGCTTGCTAAAACATGCCAACAACCAGTGCATATGACAGACTATTGGGATGTGAATGTCGGCTTAAGAATTGTCTTGCTAATTTATCTAATTATATGCCTGTTTTGAGGGCTACATGCAGATCATGCCACCTGGTTTCACAGGTGAACCTCAGAACATAACACCAACCCTGTAAATTTTAATTGAATCATAATTATGTTTGAAAAATCCAATCGATTTGGCTGTTTCCCATATCCCCACACCCCATTGTACAATTCCAACCATCAAGAAAATCTGTAATGGCAATTAAAGTAGAAAGCATTTCTAGTTTCTATATCATCCCATACCTATTTCCCATACCTGTCCTATGATTTGGGAAATGAGGTTGCATTTTATAAGTTGGAAATACAGTGTATCCCCTGGGAAGATGACTTCCTCAAAAAAACCAAAATTGATTATAGATCTGGGAATTTTCCCAATATATGAAAACTAGAGATACAGGTAATACTGTACTGACTTGCAAGTGCAACAATAAATTATAATGCATTATTGAGAAAGGAGATTTTTTCATGATCAACAAACTTCAGCACCTTTCTTGATTAGAAGGGATTGCCCACCTCATATCAGAGAGAATACCACTCATCAGCTTGTGAATATTACACTGTGATACCATATAGATATTATCAAGTCTTGATAAATTTAATCGATTAGTTTATTTTTTTCAAGGATTTTCCACTCCAATCCTACATGGACTATGCTCGTTTGGATATGCTGCACGACATGTGCTTCAACACTACGCCAATAATGACGTCAGTAAGTTCCGAGCCATCAAAGGCAGGTTTAGTAAACCTGTGCTACCAGGCCAGACACTTCAGACGGAGATGTGGAGAGAAGGGAATCGCATTCACTTCCAGTGCAAGGTTGTTGAGAATCAGAGCACAATACTGACTGGCGCCTATGTTGACCTGAAGTCTGTCACAGAAAAGGTAACACTTTCTGGTGTCCAAGTCCTAAACATTAGACAATTATTGTCCTATTATCAGGAGTGAGTGTGAGACATGATAAAATCGTTGTGGTCAAATCAGGTTGTTGAGAATCAAAGCACAATACTGACTGTATTACTGACAATAGTACTGGTGCCTGTGTTAACCAGAAGTCTATCACAGAAAAGGTAACACTCCTGGTGTCAAAGTTAAGGGACAGTATAGTGGGGATTGCATCTAAACATTAGACATTTATCCAATTATCTGGAGTGACAGTGAGACATAATAAAATCATTGTGGTCAAATCTAGTGAACAATAGAGCATTCGTCACCATGACAGAAACAGATGAAGTTGTGTTGATCCATCATGTCAGATGGCCACAGGCAAAATGACCCATTTCTGCCCACTGAATAGTTTTGCATGTATCATGTACTTGCAGACCCAGTTATTCAAACCATTTGATAACTATCTGATTACTCTCATCATTGTATTTATTTCATTTTTAAAGATATAGTTACATTTCACAATTTCCACTTGGATACAGTTAGTACCATTCGGTGTATGGTCATTTTTCGTACGATGACATGACCCTTGAATCTTTCCTAAAGAGAATACAGTTTGAACTCAAAAATTTAGCTGTTTAAAATGTTGATAAATGCAAAGTGAAATTCCAAGTGCGAAAGGAAGTTGTTTGCGGGAATCCTTTTTGCAATGCATACCATCACCTAATCTGAACATGCGACAAGTGAAGCCAGCAAAAACCCGGTGTATTACAGCTGATTTGGCCTCCCACGAAACCAATCAAAAATGCGAGCATTTTTTGGAAAATGTTGTGCAGTAATCTAATTAATATATTTGCGAGACTCGTTTTTTCCAAGTAAAGTTTGCTACCTTTTTAATGATGTCTGAAACGGGAAACACTGAAACAGGAGACATTTTCGTTTCTCGAATAATATTACGGGGGGATCGGATACACGGTGGGAGCCCAAATCTACTGTATCAATTTATACCAATTAAGATTATGCGACCTTTAGATAGGTTTTTGTGTGTTTTGTTAACTTTACAGTACTGCCATTTGAAATAAACCAATCATAACATTGTCTTACAGAAGACCACAGTGTCCGTTGAAATTCCAGCAGACCTCCCAGCCACTGGCCTTAAAAGTGATTTCCTGTTCACCGAGCTAAAGCGAAGGATAGGAGATCATCCAGATCTTGTCAAGAAAGTCAAAGGTATTTTCCTGTGGAAGGTTACCAAGGAAGGCAAGCCTGCAGCACAGTGGACCGTAGACCTCAAGAGTGAGGCTGGGGGAGTGAATAGTGGCCCACCAAAACGAGGCAAGCCAGACTGTACGATAACCTTGGATGACGAGGACCTGTTTAGCATCGCCACAGGGAAGGCAAACCCTCAGCAGCTGTTTATGAGGGGCAAGTTGAAGGTTGCAGGAAATATAATGCTCACCCAGAAACTTGGGCAGCTGTTTAAGGAACATGCAAAACTGTAAACTGTATTTGACCGCTTAGCGAGCAGAAAGTCCTATAGTAGTTTGTGAACACGCTACGGGGTCGAGATAACGGGAAAATCGAGAGGTGAAAGGATTGGGAAAGGACTAGATTTTTTCTCCCCTCGTTTTTTCCGGTTTTCTTGAACTGAAAGCCTGCTCACAGCTGTGTACAAGTCAACTCTAAAGTCTTGGACTTACGTTCAGTTGAAAACTGACTTTCATATATGATATGCATCGAATTTGACGTGCCCAAACCTTCACGCAAGTCCATGTACCTTTTAGCGATTTCCTTTCGACTTGCGGAACGAGTGATCTGGCGAGTCAGTTTTGCTACCGGACACGGTTTACGACTCGCTAGTTCATCCGTATCGCGTGTGAAATTTAAATGGGCGTTCGTTGCTTTTACCCGAATTGCATTTCATTCGGCCAAAACGTTACAAGTTATGTCGTAACTATGGTCGTACAAACTTGTTATTGGCGTTTACATTCCATGGCCGCGTGGACATTCGAAGTTTCTTTTCTCGTGTTGAAATGGAGCTGACACACTGGTGAAATATTTTTCAACACTCAAACAGCAATTTCGTAACTCCACAGGCCCATGTAATATCCTCCAAATATGGCTCGATAGCGAAATAGTTTAAGCGTGGTTTAAATTATTTCATATGTGCCGATACATAAGGTGTAGCGTTGCATTGTAACCAGCTACTTGTGTTACAAGAAGCTACTGTATCTGATATTTGACGTCATACCACATTCAAAAGCGTCTACGCTTCGCGTACGCCGCAGACGGCGCACAAAGCGCGTCAGAAAAATCGTCCCGAAGCAGAAGATTTGTCCATCATGGTTTTTACAACGAAACACGAAAGCTACCCCGTATGGTGTAACAAGGGCCAGTAGACCTGACAATAACTTTCTTCGTTCTTGCGTAGCCTTATTCTCCTTATAGGAAGAGGTGTGTAACTGACCAATTTCTAGAAGGCATGACATCACTTCAATGTGGTTGTGTCACTTTATTTGTTACAAAACACCCACATACAATAAACACTTGTTTATTAACCACGCAAGATTTCCAGTTGGTGTTGGTCCTTGGATACGTTCAACTAACCACACTATCGTTGCTGTTAGTCTAGTCTCTCAGTTTCGTCCGTTTCCTGCCAGTTTTCGTTTCGTTGTTCGCTTTGCGTTTCTTCACTTTCACATCCCTGCTTGTTTCCAATTTTGGGCTGTTTTGTCTGCGCCCATGAGGTTTGCTGAAGAACGAAAACACTTAACATCACCAATCATTTCAACAAACGGCAAATTAGATGTAGGTTGCCGAGAGTTCACAGTTCACTCTTACTCTCGATTCGACAGTCATGATTACTAACTAGCCGGCCCCCCGGGGGGTGGGGGAGGGGGAGGAGGCTACTCACCCAAATTTGGGTAGGGGGTGTGAGGCCTAATCTCTCAAATCCTGACCTTATTCCAGACCAAAAACGGCGATTTTCTATACCCTATCTCAGACGAAATAGCAAAATCGGTAGCCTACAAAAGAGAACTTCTAATGGCAGCAAAATTCTCCTTACGAAAATCAAAACCCTAATGGGCCGCACATACCCATATCGCCAATTGTGCGGAGTATCCCCCCAACCCCCGATAACTAACGCACTCATCAAGTTGTTCGTTTGGGATCTATTCCCATTCCAACTTACTTCAGTCCTTCAGTTATAACCGGAATATTCCGGAATAGTGAAGTATACGGCCGCCGACTGAAGTTCAAAGGACTCAAATACAGGAATACAACAAGCAAACAAAGCACTCGTAAAGTGTAGAGTAAGGCAGGAGAGGTCGCTAAGTATGAGAAGGAAGTAAGATCGTGTGGGGTCTGGTCACGTGACCACCCGATTCTGGGTGATAAAATAAAATTGCCAATGTGTTTGTTTTGATGAAACAAAACATGTTCCCCTCTCTAGCGGGATAAATAAAAACAGACGAATTAATCTTAAGCACCCGCCTCACGTTTGTTTTATTTTGTTTGCCACCCAGAATCTGGGTGGCCACGTGACCAGACCCAACCAGGGTCTTTCTCTCGGGAGAGGAGAAACCTGGAGAAGCCTGGAAACGAGGTTGAGATCGTCTTGGTATTTCAAAAATGTAATTTTGATAATATGAGTAGAGAGAAGAGAAGAGAGATGGTTGAAGCAGAAATATATGAGTAGTGTGGGATGGGAGAATGTAATGGAAAACAAAGAGAAATTCAACAGTGGCAATTTTTGAGATAATAATGACTATAATATGCGCCTTGGAAAACTCACCCATTTTTGTTCTGGTTGCCTTCTCGAGTGGGACAATGTCGTCGTTTGTGGTCTAACGCCCCACAAATGTGACAGCCCTGAGACCGAGCCCTGGAAAAAATAAATTACAACATAAGTGAAACACGTGTACCTGCTATATAAACGTACTGGGCCTATCCTGCCTCGGCTTCAGCAGGGATAAGCCAGCGGATGGGTAGCGGGCGCGTAGCTGCGTTAATCCAGGAAACCGGATTGTTATATTTTATTATCAAATGATTCCTTCTAATACAACTATTTTTCTCATTATTTGTACAAATAAGAAAATGAGTACATTATCGGAGCTGCAAGTAACGCAAACCTACATCTCAAACTCTTTTTATCTCTTTTTCTTCTTCACGCGCTGAAAAGCACAAGAAGCGTCGTTATTTCTATGATATTCTCGATCCTCTACCCACAGCTGCACTGCGAAGTTTGCGGCAACAGGCCTGCAAACTAAATATGGCTAGCTGTGCCCCTGGATAACAATGCTAGATAGGAGTCCTTGACTCAGAAATGTGGCTTGATTCCGCTACTCGGCAAGGTAGCTGGCATCGAGGTAGCCTAAAAGTAAGTAAGTAAGTAAGTGACTTTATTTAAGTCTCATGCAATCTTATAACCGGACATGCGCCCTACTAATCGAGAAGACTATACCATTCCAAGGTAGTCGGAGATCTTACAGGTCCCCGAGGTCCTACGGTTTAACGTCCCTATCCGAGAACACGCGAAGGTCTAAACATTTGCCGTTGTTAGAGCAAAGGCAGCACCTCCTCAATTATTTTAAGACCCTGAGTGTTGATTAGGCCGGGAATTGAACCCGAGCCTCCAGCATGGCAGACTGGTGCCTTACCAAGTGTGCTAACCAGGGGGGCGGTTAGCTGGCGCTCCGGTTTGCTTTTTTATAACGTGACTCGACCGAACGTGACTACAACTCGCGTTGTCAAGTCACGTTCGGTTTACTCACGTTATAACTATAAGATGCAAACCAGGAAGCGCCTGATATGCAGGCTAGTGTGGAGGAGACGTGTCTGAATAAAATGACAGACCACATTCGAGATTGAGTCAGATACAACATTTTTTATTTCTCTATTCCCGAGTGTCGGTGACTGCTGCCTGAAAATGCCGTGCGAAGCAAGTTACTTCCGGCTTCTCTGTCAGAATAAAGCTGCAATTAGGATGAAGATGAAGTTGCTGTATAAACAAAATCTACAGTACATAAGTAAATCTATTACACACCTGTCACAGTTGTGTTCCGGGAGCTCGCACGTCCCACAAGTCACGCAGTGAGTGCGACCTTCATTATAAACACAAAATGAAGTCAATACTTTCAAGAATTTGTCACAGCGATGTAAGTACCGTTAGAGTTCCAAAGAGCAGACGCTGAACAAGATGAAAAAGCAATTAAGCCATATGAATCGAGGTTGAACTTAGTTGTTTTACAATGACTGAGATGAGATTTTAGCAAGGTACATACATAGCAGTGAGATTCCTGACGTAAGACCAGCCACGACCATTAAGTGCTTTATAAGTTACTAACAAAATCATAACAGTTCGTTTCTCAATTGCAGTTTAAAAAGTATATTTGTGTTAGGTAATTTTGCTTGCGCGACAGTGTCACTTAAATCTGGCTGCTGCATTCTGAACTTTTTGAATACTTGGTCTAGTAGGTATTTTGGCGAACTGTACAGAATACTAGCAGAGAAATAGCAAGAGTATGAACCAGGATTACCGCCGACTTTATGTTGACTATCTAATAATGAATACTGAAGAACTACAGTAAAGGGACTGGAAACAACAACTCAGCCATCATCTCGGCTTCCCAACATCATCTTGGCACCTAAGCCATCATCTGGGCTCCTTCGTCATCAACTGAGCTCCTTCGCAATCATCTCGCTTCATCTATATCAAAGCTTGTACATTCCTACCACTCACCTGGCTTGACGCATTTCCCGCAAGCGTCACAATGAACATATGTCCGTCCATCCTGCACGGGCGTGAAAGAAGAGTTACTATTAAGTTCCATTGTACCTACCACGATGACAAGCAGTATTGCCACAATAAAATACGAGTAGTGCCAGTCCCTCGCGCAAACTCGACATGAGTAGACCGTCTATTTCAAAGCGAGAAAAAGACTGACACTACTAAACTTTTTCCCGATGATGCTTTGACGAAGGACTAACGCTCGAAAAGTCATATTTTTTCCACGACCTTACGGCGCGGAAAATTGTTTTGTCAACCCTTGGTTGATATTATCATATAAGTTTTACCTACCTGCCGACACAGTACTTAAATAGTCTTTTTAAAACTATTTATTAAGTGTTTTTCGGATAGTATTGGTAGCCTCCATCCCGGATTGAAATCAAGTAATGGATTTCGTTCACCAAATTCACAACCTTACAAATGAGGCTCTACATTCAGTTGTCTCATAGATAAGTTATTAAATAATCTAGCTACTCCACTGGACAACCCAAATTTCAGTTGTCCAAAACCTGGAGACATATTTTACTTCGAACACTTGATAACATCCACAAAAACTTAATTCACAAACTTTCATATCTAGTGGTGCATCAGCTTGCACGGATGTGTCACGCAAAATGAAACCAATTCTACACTTTCTGAAATTGTCTATCACTAATTTTAAAATTATCAGTAGTTAAAGAAGTATACCATTAATTTCGGAAGCATGCAAATGTGCCGGACTGAATCCTCACTGGTCTAAGCTCTCTGGATCTGCGGTAGTTAATTCACATTACGATACCTTTGACGTACAGAAGTTACACTTCTTGCAGTGGACATTTTCAGGTGAAATATATCTCTGACAAGCATCACAAAACCTGAAAACCAAGGTGAAATATTTGGTACATGACGTGTTCGATACGACTGTACGTAACTTATTGTACCGACGCCAAAGTAACGATCATTCTGTTTCATTGTCCTGTTTCGATATTCCACTGCACAATGCCCAGCTGTGCTGTGTAAGGGAGTAAAGTACATACTGAAGTTGAACTGTGTTAATATGTTGTGCAGTATTGAGGTTCGGTGACGTATGGTGTGGTGTGAACTGCATGTACGGTGCAGTGTAGTGTTGAGCACTGTTTGAAGTACAGCCACAGAGTGCAAATCTAGCAGAAGGAGAAACACCTGTAGTTGTTTCTGTACTGCCTACTGAGCTAGAAGTGCCTAGTTCGATTCTCGACGATCTCAACATCTGTTTTGACTTTCCTCCGATCCAAGTAGCTGAAGCTTTAAATGTACCCGATTTAGTGTCCCCGATTAGTGGGCCCTCTGGGCCTGCTAAAAAATTTTGACACTTAAACAAAGTAGCAGTAGTAGTAGTAGTCTGAATCACAATAATTAGTTTCCGTAATACTTGGGTTCAAAACGTGGACAGAGGCAGCGAGAACAGCTAAAGACAGAAGGAGATGGAAAGACACAGTAAAAAGCCCTATACTCCAAGCGGAGTGAGGAACTAAGAGAGAGAGAGTAGTAGTAGTAGTAGACTCGTGAAACAGAGAACTTACAGATGGAGAAGGTGAAGAACGCTCCTTCAGCGAAATGTTAAAATACGAGCCCATAGATCGGGGGATTTGAGAAACTACTCCCCACATAACCGAAGCAAAATAAACTACCTTTACCTGTGAAATTGGAGCAAGTTTCAATCTATATAGTAATCTGTGTAATATAATAATTGTACCTGTATCCTTCATGTTTTGGCAGAACAAACTTGGCTGCAGAGATGTTTGTGAACACCCTTACAGGCGAGCCACGTTTACCAGCCTTCTTACCCCGATTAGTAAAATGGGGATGGTTGTCGTAATCAACCTGCTAACACAAAAACTAGTAGTATTACATGATAAATAACGTCAACAATGTTTCAATCCTACAGATATATACACTGTATGTGTTTATTGTTCATTCTCAACTCCATCTTCATGCATATTCGTATGAACTTGACAGATTTCATCACTAGTTCTTTACCTTTCAAAAAGAATATTTATGTCTATTATAGGAATCGGTCTGTTTCAGCTTCAAAATGTTCGGCTTATTTTTTGCGATCGGTTACTTTTCAAAGATAAAGCTTGATACATGCTATTACAATAGGCAAACAATTAAGTGACGTCTTGTTTATTACACTTCTTGAATTGGCATTTCAGGGTAGCTCTTCAGGAAACATTAACTGAACATTTCTCTGTACTCAGCATCAATTTACTGTTAAGTTGTTCATTAAAATATTGAAGTTATCCTTACTATATATATCTCAACCTCAGTGTGATCCGTTGACAAATTCTGAAATTCAGGGCTTTGTTTACACGCAACGTTCTGATAGAAAAGTTTCTTGTGAGAATCATACAGTCAACTGGTTAGCATACCAAAAATATGGCGGCTGTACATTATTAACCCACAATGCCTTGTGAAACTAACTCGGTGAATGGCTGAACGTGGAAGACCATTGTTTGGGAAACGTGTCCATGCACTAACAACATGGTGTACATGCAACGTTTTAAAATTACCTAATGTAAATTCGACCAAACACGGCCTGCAATCTTTTAAATATTTCGGAGCCAAACAATGGAACGCGTTACCTAATTACATGCGGGAATTGGCAGGAACTGGCAAATTTAAGGCAGAAATTAGAAAAATGAATTTTTAGATCTGAAACAAATTTGTTATATTCCTTTTAATGTTCAGAGTTTCTTAGAGTTTTAGAATTTTTAGAGTTTTTAGAATTTTATAGCCTTTTACTAGTTTTAGCCTGAGAGTTTAAAATGTTTAAAATTTTTAGAATTATTTTCTCTATTTACTACTTTGTTGTAATTTATTTATTTTGCGTTCGGGTACACCTGTAAACTAGCTTAAAGCTAAGTGTGTTACCAATAAAGTTGTAGTTGTAGTTAAGGGGCAGCGGGGAGAAAGGAGCTGGAATGGGCATTAGCCCCTCTATTTTTTTTAAATTGTATAGAGCCATTGACAAAAATTATATTTAGAGTCAGAACTCACCTCCTTCCTCTTCCTCCATTTTCAGCGTAGCTGCGCAGCGTCATTGCCGGAACTAAGTTGGCGTAGTAAATGGAGTGAAACTATTGCTACTAACCGATCAGCTTCACCAGTACACAACAATGCAGACGTTTTAGCATGTTGAAGTACGATTATTGGGGCAAACTATTAATTTTTTGCTAAATAGATACCCCGTATTGTTTAGAGTTGAATAAACACACTCGGCGGCTTAAACCGTGTTATTGAAAGCGCACCCTATATACCAAAAACCCAGAAGACCGCTGTACTGTCGCAATTTGTAATATTTCCGCACATTTTGCTCTTGTTCATACAACATGTCAGCAAAGCTTTGGCTGATAAACTGAATATTCGGTTTGGAAAAGTTTATTACAAATTGCGACAAGTTTTATTACAAATTGCGACAGCTCACTTTTTTATTACAAATTGCGACGAGCGTTATTACAAATTGCGACAGTACAACGCCTCTAAAAGTACGACATAAACTTTCATCTTGCCAAGTGCTTTGCAATTCTTGGAGATACAGGAAAGCATTTTTATATTTCATGTCAACAAAAAAGGAAAGTTCCCAATGTCTGTTTTCTTGTTTTTTCGATCTTGTTTTAATGAAGGCACGCTTGAACGATATAATTAGAGTAAATCAAGGGTAAATCCATGCGGTCGCCCTGGTTAAGCCTACGATCATGGACTTATGCGGTCAGCGCATACAAATCACCTGTTGTCATGGTAACAAAACAAAAGCTTTCGCTTTCGAAGAGCTGGAAGTTCATGCCACAACTCCACAAGTTTTATCTGTTTGTGCAATAATACAAACTGCGAAGGGCTTGGCTCAATAAGGAGATAAATATGGAGTTTTACAATCCGGCAAAATGATTCAATAAGGAACGGTGAGTCTATTCAATTCAGTTTTTTTAGAGCTCAAGTGTTTCCTCGAAAGGACAATAGTTTGAAGGGTTTTTTCTGTGCCTGTGGCTGTGCTGCTTTCAATAACTTTCGACAAACTGTGAAAGTGAACATTACATAACTGGTAACTATAAATCCAATATAATCAAATTCAACTTTTCTAATGTGGACCACTGATTTTATTTATAAATCCGTGTTTGCTATCTTCGCGGTAAAGTATGCCTGTATGTATTACATGAAATTTTGCATATTCTCAATCTGTACACTGTCACTGGTACAACGAAACAGATTTCTGGCATGTAAAGACTAAAGCTTCGCTATCCTATTCATATGCCTTGACTACTGGAAGGTTTGTAAGTATAAAATGAATATATAGAAATTCTGAACACTTTGAAAATTGCCTTTAAAAACCCTAAATCTTAAGTCTGTTTACACCAGCAATTTTTGTCCCGATGTTTTCTCACAATCAAGTTGTATCAAGTTATGAAAATTTCCAAACATTTTTTTAAAGTTTTAAATATTTCTCGTACTTATATTCACTGAAATTGCAGATGGTTTACACGCACTTAGCTAGCTATTTGAAGTTACGAAACAAGTTAAAGAAAATCACAAAACTGGCCTCAAATTTCTAGTGTATTAATTTAATGGCGCGCGTAATGGTATATGTAATATGGATGTTACAACACCGACGCGCCGCTTAACGGCATACAGGTTCGAAAATAAAGCAATATTTCATTTTTGATTAAATTTTCCTTTTTAAAAAAAAATCAGTGGTAGTCATGTTACCGCCGCTAAAAGGTCAGCGAACTTATGAATATTCTTGTTGCTGTATAAATTCGACTTCATAAATCTAGTCCTCCTTTGTGTGTTGGCTGCGTTCGCTTAGAAAATAATTTTCTTATCTCCAAGCGCCCATGTAATGTTCTATATATTATATAAACATCCAATGAAATACCAAACTATTTCACTGAACCGAGGGTTGACGAAAACAATGTTCCGCGCCGTAAATTTGGAAGAAAGCTGACGTTTCGAG
>JANSTR010060448.1:0-12893 GCA_025434805.1 Antipathozoanthus remengesaui | reverse complement strand
TTCGGACACTTTTTCAGCCTCGGGCCTGTATTACTCAATACAAAAAGCGTAGAGGGGGTTTATTCACTAAATATAAGTACACTGTCCGGCCAACCTCACTTAATTTGTTTTCCAGTGCTATACGGTAATATAAGTTACGGGCTGATGTCAGCGGGTCAGCCTTGGGAGTCCAGTCATTCTTCTTATTCTTAATTTGTCGGGCGTTGTTCTATCTTAGTGTGCGGACTGAAGGGTTTATTCAACTGCCTACCAGGGAGGCGCTACAAAAAATAATAAAACAACTATCATTTAATCGTTTCAAAAGTCAGTACAAATTGAATCTTCTTGACAACCTTGACAAGCTGACCTGTTATATATTTATGCAAAAACTGCAAATAGTGGAAAGAACCATAATTGAAAATATCTACTTACATATATCCTGATTTTCTTTTTCCTCGACAAATTTATTTTGATGTGGTAGTGGGCGACACGAAAGTTTAGCTACTTTGCCCACTACGCACACATTCTCCAGTTATAAATTAACTATTCCAACTATTAATATTTTCTCTACAAATTCATGTTATTATATCTATAAAATGAATAGTGCAATTGAAGAATTAAATTGAACTAGTTCCTCTTGTCACGTGTAGCTGTTAGTGTTAATGTATTGTGATCACAGTTTTGATCATTTCTCGGAATTTAAAAATGACTGGAAAAAAAACACTGACAGTAACTCGGTTTGAAAAGGTACCAGTTTATTTGTTTTATATTCTTTTATAACTGCTAACTGCTGATCCTGCCTGGAGATACGACAATAGAAATCTGTATTACGAGATTACGATTAAATGTGAAACACGTGAAAAAATAATAATTTAATTACCATCATATATAATCACAGAGAAACATCACAGGTTTCGCTTTCTTGAAGCGCTGTTTCATTCCCACTACGGACGGTGGACCGGAATTTTTTAACCGTACAACATTCCCACTAATATATAACCTTTCCAAATCATAACACGTATAAAATGGGATCCGTTCCAGTGCGAATTTTCCAAGCACTAGATATAACGCTCATTTGTAGCAGAACCACTTGAAAATACTGACAGCTTCAACAGGTTCCTTGCGCCTAAGTATTTCTTACCTAAAATTTCGGCTACTGCCTGATTCGGGTGTTCATTAAACATATGACTATGTTGTATAAACGTTACAAACAAAGAAATAAAGAAAGTATTTAACTTTCTCCCTTAAAAAGCGAAAAATGACTGAGGCAAGTACCTCGGTTTGCCTCATTTGCCCTGGTGTCATGCAAAATTTCTTGCGTGCAAATATTTGACTGAAAATGACCCGCTCCAAATCTATTATTATGATTAGTGATTATCAGTGTCGCCCACAACAATCCTATCAATGTAATACACACAAAGTATTTTAACTTGTCAAGTTCATTAATTTAATAGTTGTTTAGTGGTTTTAGGTCTGACCTTATCGGTATATATCGAAGTCCGCCAGGCAAACTATATACTGCCTATATCACATGTGATGTCTGCTTGAATTGACTTGCAGGAATTCAAATTATCGCCCAAAGGTAGTATGTTTGTTTGAAACTATTTTGGAAAATTCCATTAACTTTCTGGACCTCATTAATTCCTTAAGTAAAGCTCTGATAATCACACACCGACTCATTTAGTTTTAAATGACTCGACAAATCTTCTGCACAATCAGTAGGGTTTCTGCAGCACGTGGCATGTGCTTCTTTCAAACGGTTGTGTTTCCATTCCCTTACTGACTTTTCAAAAGTAAATTTATAAAACTTTCTGAAAATTGTCAACTTCTGAATTTCATGGAACAATGAACATTGAGAATCTACTCTTCGAGACAAACAAAATGAATGGTCACTTTATAGAGTTTCGTCAACTGCTCAACTGACATTCCGCCTTTGTCTATTCAAAGCGGGATTTAATAGGGAAATAATTTTAAAATGAGTTTCCTGTTGATATAGCGTGTTTTCAGTCTTATTGCATAAGGTGTGGGTTAAATATTGTATTACAAATAGCTTTATTAGCAAGGATTACTGCTTATGTACTATAGGTGAGCTATTTCAACTATCTGTTGATCAGCCAAAGACAATGCAAATAACTTAATGCTTTGCGAGCATCAACCAGTCACGTATTGCCTTATACTAAGCCTTTAAATAGTTGAGTTTGTAGAACATTTGAATGCCAAGTGCTTCTTATATGCTAAACTCCTCACTTAAGCCTATTTGAGGATAACCATTAATTTTTCCACGGATTTTGTAATCTGGTAATAGAGTCTATTATAATATATCTGAGCTTAATAGGTGATAGCAGAACGCCTTGGGGCTTGTCAAAGTGAAGAAGCACGTGAAACGGTCTGACCAGCTTGGAACATGGACACAAATAGAACAGAGACCGCCGCGATAACCAAGCACATATTAAATATGCGTGTGGGAGTTAGGCCAAGTTTAAATTAACACGGGGTTGGAAGCATATCTTTTCTGATAAGGAATACAAATTTTCATTATCGTTCACCCTCATTTATTAAACTTTATTCAACAAAAATCAGTTTATAGCCATAGGGACTAAATGTATTTTCAAGTAAATTCCATATCAATTGCAAAGCAAGACGCTTATGCGCCAATATAGAGTAGATAATATACGTCACTTCTTTATTTATTATGATTTCGTTTTTCATTTTTCTTAGCAATTTTTTTTATTTCATAAATAGGAAAGATGTCTGTGAAAGTTCAGCAAAACCAGTGGTATGTCATTTCTCGTGTCTTCCAGTGTACGGCATGCTAAAGGAAGGAGCGTAAATGTCTGTGTTATGTCACATACGAAGTAACACTACCTTCAGCTTATGTTTCACGAAATTTCTTCCAGTACTAATAAAGGAGCAGGAGGAATTCGAGATGAACTGAACCAAATCTTACTGTCTGTGTCTGGGTTTCATCTGTATGTTTAATGATTCTAGAAGAACATGATAATAATCACTACCCCTAATGTGAAATATTTTCTTTACATGTAATTAATTTGCTCTCACTTATCTAATCAAATCATTTAACACTTGAGAATTTCCGCACTCCAATATTTACGTGACAATGTTGTTGAAGAGAATTGACCGTAATAAAAAAGATGGCGACTGGTACCTTTACCCATAACTCATAGCGCGCAAAAAACATAAAAATACTCATAAAAACATACAGAAAGGATCTAAAAACTTGAAACTTAGCATACACAGTGCTGTTAATGCATGGACAAGTTTCCCAAACTATGGTCTTCCATGTTCAGCTATTCACTGAGTTAGGTTCGCAAGGCATTGTGGTCAAATGTACAGCCGCCATCTTTTTTGTTATGGTGGATTGAAATTAAATGATACAGTCTCGGACTGAGTGGGGGAGGGGAGCTCGTACTCGTACTCCTTATAAGTGTCTTGCAGAGGTATCTTATTGATACAGAAACTATATAGGAGGTGACTCATTAATGCAGAAACTATACAGGAAGTACCTCATCAATAATGGTAATTGAACTGAGTGGAGTGCAATTTGGTCTGACATTTTACGAGTGATTTCAAAATCGAATGAGCGCGCAGCGCGAGCTAGTTTGATTTGAAGTCACAAGTATGATTTCAGACCAAAATTGCACGACATGAAGTCCAGTTACCAATTAATTATATCCATTTTGAAATCTCTTTTTCATAACCAATTGGTATAATGATTTTTTGCTATTGCTTTTTAAAAAATCGAGCTTCCTGAAGGACATGTCAAAATTGTCATTATTTTCAGTACTGTGCACACGTCCTTTTTTACTGTATCGTGATTGGCTATTTGAGCTTTTTCTGATTTGTGATTGATTGTTCAAAACAGTGTGATTACAGACTCAAAACAGTGAAATTACAGCTGAAATCCTGTTTTAAGGAACCAATCAAACTGAAGGAATCACCATGGATTTCAAAATGGATAGAATTAATGGTGAAACTATATATGAGGTGCCGTCTTGATACAAAATCACTCTAAGAGTTTCGTTGTTGTTACAGAAACTCTGAATGGCATCATGTTAATGCCGAAACTCCAAAAGGTAAATTTGTAACAAAGAGCCTCTAAAAGGTTACTTTCTTGTTACAAAGAGCCTCTAGAGGGTTACTTTCTTGTGGAAATTACCTTGTTGTTACACCAACTTATAAAGTACCATCTTGCAACACCTCCTTGTTACAATGTCTCAAAAGTCCCTTTTATATATGATATTGTGTTATAAAGTAACCCTAAGAGGTACCTTGTTGAAACAAATACTTTAGAATTGAAGGGATGGATTTATTAGCAGTTGCAGCCGCTGCTTAAACTGATATAACTCCTCTAGCCTTCATCCGGGGAGGGGACAAGTAATTCATTGCTGTTGATTCTCAAGTCATCTCAATAGGAGTGTCCCAGCCATATAAGGAGAACGATGAACATCCCTTGCCTTCCTCTCAGGTCCTCTCAATAGGAGTGCCCCTGCCATATAAGGAGAAAGATTAACATCCCTTGCCTTCCTCTCAGGTCCTCTCAATTGGGAGTGCCCCTGCCATATAAGGAGAATGATGAACATCCCTTGCCTTCCTCTCAGGTCCTCTCAATTGGGAGTACCCCTGCCATAAAGAGAAGGATGAACATCCCTTGCCTTCCTCTCAGGTCCTCTCAATTGAGAGTACCCCTGCCATAAAGAGAACGATGAACACCCCCTTCCTTCCTCTCAGGTCCTCTCAATTGAGAGTACCCCTGCCATAAGGAGAACGATGAACACCCCCTTTCTTCCTCTCAGGTCCTCTCAATTTGGAGTGCCCCTGCCATAGGGAGTACGATGAACACCCCTTTCCTTCTTCTCAGGTCTTACTATTGGGAGTGCCCCTGAACTCTATATTTGTGGTCAGACAGTCTACTTAACAATTAGCAGTGATGAAAGTCAATTAATAATTATAGCGGTAAGTAGATTTGCTTGTAGTTGTTAATCAAGCCTCGGGCTTCAGCGGATATGTTAAATTGAGATCGCCGGGTTTATATGTAAAAGTACGATATTCATTTAAGGAAAGTTGTTCTCGAACTGTTTGGGGAGTAAAAAGGTTGTTTTGGAGTTCAAGAATTGCTGGAACAACAGCCTTGGGAAGTTTTTCAGTTTCTTTCTTAGCATCTCCTAAGCTCCAGGCCTTGTAATCATCCTAGCCAATTGTAATAAGGCTTAGACCATTTGGATCTTTCCCTGTAAATTAATTCTAAGCTTAATTTAGTTGTTGGTGTCATATGTGGTAGAATGGCTAACCACCATTGATGGAGTCCAAGAAAACAAAAAAAATGATTACAATTAACATTGAGCCGCTATTCGACGTCTCTCGTTCGTAATTAAAAGTCGAGCTTTAAATTTTCCATCTTGTTTAATTATTTACGGCTTCTTTGGATTGATACAGGATAAAGAAAAGTTTAAGTGATAGAAAATTAAGAAAACGTTTGAATAATATATATTATTCATAAAATTGTTCTGCTTTTTCTTGGCTTTCATCAGTTGTAGCAGTGTTAATGTAACCTTTCAATAAATGCAGTATATATAGGGCTTCAGTTTTGCAAAGCGAACATTTTAATTAATTCTATTGACCTAAGACCTTTCCCGCCCTTTTTTGCTGCAGTAATAAAAAGCCAAAAATACCATTTAAGACAGAACACATCTTATCCGAGACTAGACTAATTTGAAGTAAGTGCCTGTTGTTCAGCGTGGGTTGACTTGTGTGTACAAATAGAAAACAGCCTCCATAAAGCGGTGTGAACAATTGAAGCAGCAACGAGGAGAAGACGAGAGAGATACTTTCGTCGCTCTTATAAAGTCAGTTAAGATTTCACATGATCTAACCACAATATAGTTAACTTCGTCGCTAGTGAAGCGATGTTAGCAACTAAGAACAACTTCACCTACTCATTGTGAGCATTTCTGTGTTACTTTAGTGATATAAACGAGAACTTGTAGAAGATATTAGATATATATGAAATAATGTAATGGCTGTTAGTGTTTCTATTGTCCGCATAATATTCATCATTATTATAAATCGATCTAATTGGCTTTTTGTAGAATTTACAGATATTATGGAATGTTTACATTGCGAAGCTATATCGATATATACGATAAATGTAAACACACCAATGTTGAGTGTTTACTAATCGGGTTTGTGATATCGCAAATTTACCCAAGGCAGGTCAAGTAATACTAATATGCGTAACAATGATCACGAAATTAAAAACACTCTTTTTTATTCAATGTATATATTTAAAAAAATGTTCTTGTTTCTTTTTTAATCTGACAAATAATTTCGTTGGTCAGAGAATCATAAATGTCTGATTTCTTTATGAAAACGCGGAGTTTTGTGGACAGTACAAAATCGACTCGATCAATTCTGTAGTTGAAGGAAGAACACATGCGGAGCACCAGATGCACCCAGTTTCGATATTAGCGGTTTTAAAAGAAATACATCTGGCTCATTAAGCCAGCTTCAGTGTTCAGTATAAACAATGTAATTCTGATTCATTGAGAGGAGCAGGTGAAACACGCTGCAAAACTAAATTGTGCACGAAACAGCAAAAAGAGAATGCTTTTCGATAAAAAAAAAAACGGATACTATCCCTTCATTTAAATGTGGTTCATGAATCATGTGCCAACCATTGTATACTTCTTGCCGATCTGATTCTCAAAATTTCGCTTCTTTTAATTCAATTATAGGGTCTTTACAAGTAATTCCGAAATAATGTTTTTCCCTTGAGCTCATTTGGCCTTAGCCACTAAGTCGTCGGCCTGACTGCTGCAAGCTCTAGTCTCTAGAACAGAGCAAATCTGCACATTAATTAAAAGTTCCTCCCCTTTTCCATTTTAAAAGAATGTTTGATACTTCTAAACTTGCCAGAATGTTTTACAATATATGCATTAATTTTGAAATCTGATTGTTTTCATCCAAGGAGCCGAGCCATTCATTGATCTCCTGTTACCATATCCGGTTGAAGCAAGGCTGAATTCGCGCAATTAAACAACGTTTTAGAATTTTCATCTTTTTTCTTGTGTTTGCTATCAGCTGTTTTACTTTTTTATGATCGTATGTCTCTCATCAGCTAATTAAATTCTAGTCTATTGGACGCATTTATGGAAACAATATACGAGGTCGGTTTTTGGTGTGAAAGAATATGATGAAAAATGTCTCTGGGTTTCCACTTTCCATCGCACACTTTTTAGTCTTTGCATTTGAAAAAGAGGAACATGAAGCAATATCATCATTATAAATTATATTTATGTTACTGTGTTAGGATTAAAAGATGCACTACTTATATTTTTTTAATTTAGAAACTGTCACTAAATGACATCGTTTCGGGGACGAACAAATCTGAAATAAAATCCGTTCACCTCCCGCGCAATAAATCGAACGACAGTCACTGTTTCTTCTAGATCAGTTATGACTATATCGTTAAAGTGCTCCTTGTAAAGAGGTTTTCGAATCTTTTTGAATGCCGGAGTTACGGACGAAATTAAACCGAGTGTACAGTTTTAATTTTGTTCTTGACTATTAAAAACACAATTTGACTGTTACTGAGTTTTATTTTCTTTAAGACATTGTTGACTTTTATCTTAATGTGTCTGACCTCTACGAAATTATTAAGAAAACAAGTTCCCGAATTCGTGATTTTGTTTTGTTGAAAGATTCTTGCAGTAACGAACATCTGTGAGCAATGTGATCGGTTTTCATTGGCAACTTTTCATTTGTAGACCTCTTTAAAATTTATGAATTCAACAAGAGCTAAGAGCAGTCCATTCTTGTGTCTAGGAGCATTCTTTGCGTTTGTGGAATCTTTCAAGCACTTTATTTGAATATAGCTTTGCCTTGGACAAACTGTTCCAAACTTTCATATTGTTGACGATCGGGGCCTTTTCTTTAATCACATAAAAAGTGATAAAAAGGCAAATGCAATTCCCTAAATGAGCATACAGCCTACAAACATGATATACTGCCACAATAAAATAATTTGTGTTAAGAAATCCCCGAGCTACATTTGCAATATGATGCAATATCGCGACTTATGCCTTGCAAAAAAACAATTGAGGTGGTTTTACTGGAGGTTGCATTACAGCCTAATTGAACTCTTTTCTCTTAGTAATCATACTTTCCCCCAAAATTAACAAGAAAAACAAATAATACAATTGAATGTTATGATTGAATTTGCTTAACGAAGGAAACCGCATCCGGATATTAAAATTTCTGGATCCCCAAAGCCGCCAATTGAATGCGCATTTCTTGTGAGTTTTATTCCTTAAAGCAAATGTATGTTTGTTTACGCTTGCTGCCATTCCATGTCAATATATTCTGTCCAAAACAGTAGAACATCAGGGAGTACCCATTTCATGGTATTTGCAGTTTGTGTTTTCGTTTACAGTTTTGTTTAACCAAAACAATTAAATTTTAAGCGGAAGTTAGTTTCCTTTGCAAAGCTTTCAAAAAGGAATTGAATACGGTGTGGCAAGTCCGGTGTGGTTATCTCGCATTGTTTATATTGTGAGTTGAAAATCTGTTTCTTGCAGAAGATGGAAACCAAACGAAGCCTTTTCTTGAACATACAATATTCTTCCTTGGTGTGACGCACGAAACTTCCCAGCGTCGTTAATTACATGTGTGAGGAGATTGACAATTATTGAAGGATTATCGATTAGGGCCTGTTAAGAACACTGCGGAGTGATTTAATTGACAAGCAAGAGTGCTGAAGTATATGGTGATTAGTGAGCTTTAAAAGAAGGGCTGACCCCCCATGACCTCACTGTTGTCCAATGTGAATCAACTCCTCAGCCATATGAACGCTTCATAACCTCCTGCTCGTCTTCTTCCAAGGCCACCATTGTGTTCTTGACTTCCAGGGATTTTAAAACCAATCAACTTCCCCTACAGGATCATTTTCTTATCCATCAGTTTCGAGAAGGGCGATCGACTGTGTTTTCGCAACCAATCCTTTCGTGAGAAACGGCAGACGAAATTTCTTTCCATGTCTAAACTGCAAAAACTAAAAGCTGTGCTGGCAACGTTCGCTTGCTTTTGCTTGTTTTCACAAGATGTATGTGCTTCCAAGGAAACAGTAGTGTTTGCTACAAAGTACGGCCTTATTAAGGGACTAACCATCCATTTTCCTCACTCTCCGGGACCAATCAAAGCGATTAACAAGTTCTTGGGAGTTCCATATGCGATCCCGCCGGTAGGATCCCTGCGTTTTCACAAACCATGTGAACCAAAATCTTGGCGGCCACACATTTATGACGCAACTCACTTTCATAGTGTTTGTATGCAACGACCACATCTCTTTATGAACCCTACACGAACGGTTTGGCCTGACTTCTCCAAAAACGACTTCAGCGAAGACTGTTTGTTTCTAAACATATACGTGCCGAACTTGCTGCCCTCGCTTAACGGGACAACTGAAAGACAACCTGCAGAACGATATCCGGTGATGGTATATTTTCATGGAGGCAGTTATTTTGCAGGAACACCCGTTCGACTGGACACGACCGGAGAAATTCTACCTATGAGGGGCGTGGTCCTTGTTGCAGTCCAATATCGCCTGGGGGCCTTCGGTTTCTTAACAACTGGAGATAACAATGCCCCAGGGAATGCTGGGATTCTCGACCAAGTTCAGGCATTGAAATGGATCAACGAAAACATACATAGCTTTAATGGCGATCCAAAGAAGATAACCATATTTGGCGAGAGCGCCGGAGGAGCAAGTGTCGGGCTTCATACTGTGTCACCGCTGACCAAAGGCCTCTTCCAAAGAGCCATAGCCGACAGTGGCGTCGACTTTTCGCCCTTTGCCTACTCACCTATTGAAAACGTAATCAACTTTACAAGACAACTGGCAAGAAAGCTGGGGTGCTCCTTAACAAACAACAAGATTATGACAGATTGCTTGCGTAACATGGACCCATTCAAAATTGCTGAAAGCGCCAACTCCTCTGAACAGTTTCGTCCGGTAGTGGATAAGAAGTACCTCCCAGAAACACCTCAGATTCTCCGTCATCGGGGTGAGTCCCATAATGTGGCGTTGCTTGCAGGATACACTAAAGATGATGCTAGTTTTCTACTTCGGAACAATGACCTCTTGGAGCCGGTGTCGCGTCGTAGAGCTTACATAAAAAACGTTGCCATTAAAGAGAAATTGAAACTGGGAAAACTAGATGAAAAAACTGCTCGATACTTAGCAGCAGCGATAGAACACCAGTACACACCCTGGCCGCACACAGACGATTTGAAAAGATTGAGAAGAAAAATAATAGAAATGTACACGGATTACTTCCTTTCTGCTCCAACGCATGCCGTCCTGAAGCAACATCGACTGAACGGTCCTGTGTTTCTGTACGAGTTCCGTTATCGCTCAAAACACGACAACAGCCCAGACTGGAGAGGGGTAACTCACGGATCTAACTCAAAGTACATTTTTGGCGTCCCCTTCCTAAAGTTAGTAAACAACACCAAAAGTCATAAATTTGACGAGCGCGATAGAAATCTGAGCAACTTTGTAATGACACTGTATACAAACTTTGCCAAGTATGGTGACCCAACTCCCCAGCCCGTCGACGGTGTGAAATGGAAGCCATTCAACGTCTCCGACTACGCTTATTTGCGCATTGATGAAAATCCCAAGATGGCAACAAAATACCACCCACACCGCATTGCATTCTGGAACTTCTTATTACCACACTTCAAGACCATTGCCTCAGAAAACCATGTGGATCCAGAACCAGAACCTGAGCAAAAGGAAGGTCCCGTAATTGGCGCAGTGAATAATAGGGCTGGATTATTCAAGCTCTGTGGGGCCCTTATTCAATCTGTATCAATCTTCTGGGTGTCAAAACGGCTGTTTTAGTCAATCTGAGAAGAACGTTTAAGTTTTTGCTGCAGTTTGAAGAAGTTTTGTTATTAGGCGGAGATGCCTTTTGTCAAACACAACAAAAACGTAAAATATGAAATTCTCCAACTATTTAAAGTGTATTCATATTGAGAGAATCTTCGTCGAAATGTCAGATTTATCAATGCCAATTATTACCTTAAAGGGAAACAATTCCACGAAATTCTTTAAGAGTCTTTGCAATTTTTGTCCTTAGGTGAAGATCTTACTCCAAACTTGAGTATCGTATTTAGTAAAGCAATGTTCCATGTCATCATAAGACAAGCCGTGGAAAAACATCTTGCGTCAGGGGGCTAATTCGGACGGGAGGAATCCAGTCCGGACTTAAACAGGTTATATGTTGTACTTAGGCGGCCGATCAGTAACTATTAAGAACGACCCGACTGACTCAAATAAGTAAATCGGTTGTGCATGCATCGTTTAGTTTGAATATTTATACCTTATTATGTACTGATGTATACAAAGCGGTTTGTCAGTATAACTGATAAAAATTCTTACCGATTTAACCGATTTATAAATCGGCTCTAGTGAATATTTTGCCTATAATTTCATTGACAGTATAAAAACTCTGGTTATATTTTTCAGCTTACAGTTCAGTATATGATATTTGCATTTACACCACGAACTAGAATCAATCCAAACTGGTTTCTTTTTCCTTTCAAAATAACCACAATTCGTGATTGCACATAACTTAAAATAATCTTATATATAGTCATTTTAAATTTGATGATATGCAATTAATAGTAAAGTGAAAGTGAATTTGTATTTGACCGTGTTTCTGATTTTCAATTGGAAAATTGTGTGTTCGAAAACTATAACAGAAAAGTTCTTATGTAGTCCAGATTCAAGTTAACTGATTTTAATATTGTATATAACAAATATAAAAAACACTTATACTTCATTAGAATTTTAATGTAAGTTCGCGGAGAGAGATCAGTCATATAACCCGAAGGTAAACCTCTTGGCTAAGGTCTGGTGATATTGGAATTATGAAGCCAAACGCCAATAGTCCTTTTCATACTTCCTGCCAGCTGCTTGGAAATCAGTCGATATGAGATTTTCAAATTACACTTTGAAAATACTCCCAAAAAAGCAATATACAATTTACATTGAGCACTTAAACTTCATGCAAGACAATGAACTTCGTGTTTCATGTTCTTCAGATGGAATTCACCAATAAATATATCAACAGTGTATTATAGTGAACATATATTCATTTTAAAAAATTTATCTATGTACTAGTGAAATTATCGATAATAAAATCATTAATGTAATAATAGCAAACTATGTGTTGTTGTTAAGTAAATATTTTAGGTTAATCGTTCTCGAAGATGCGGCGAGCCTTGAAAGTCACAACACAAAGATTTTGTTTATTTTATTCCAAAGTTTTGAGAGGAGCTATTGCCGGAAATTTTCTTGCGAAAGGATCACAAAGCACCGAGAGCTTATTTACCAACTAAATGGTTCGTGCAAAGCCGTTGAAAACTGCAATTATCTTTATAATTATAGCCCGCTTCCATTTCGTTAGTAATTTTGCACAAAAAAACTAGTATAACAATATATTTCAAAAACATCTACAGAATCATATATGTGTTAACCTGAGATTCACTGCTTTTCCTGTTTGTTGTAGCAACGGAAAAATAAAAATCTTCGGCAGTGTTTTTCATATCACTACGTATAAACGTTTGGAGAATCGTGGAGTGCCGCCACATAGAAGTTATACGTCAAAAACTGTTTTAAAACTTAAAATTTGGTGGGACTTAGGTTACATGATTTGGTGATTCTGAAATTACTTACAGTTTACAGCTGATACTTTCAAGCTGATATGTATCCGAGGTAAAAGTTTAGGAAGAAAAGAAAAGAAAATACAGTTCTTCTCATTTTCATATGAACCAGATATACCGTAAAAAGCTCTGAATAACCCATGAAACTTTCAGTATTGACACCATTGTGC
>JANSTR010060337.1:0-12897 GCA_025434805.1 Antipathozoanthus remengesaui | reverse complement strand
TTGTTTTGAGGCTAGTCTAGTGTTGTAGTTGTGCCTAGATGACACTTTGCAAAAGTAGCCGTTAAAGGATTCAGGTAGCATATCATAATGATACTGATAAATAAAAAATAAATTATAACTGCTCACTAAATCCTTAAGATTTAGAATTCCTAATTGCTTAAATAGAGGCTCAGAGTGAGCATCTGGTTTTGAAAACGTGATAATTCTTACAGCCCTCTTCTGGAGGGTAATTAGAGGCTTCAGAGTAGTAATATATGTATTACCCCAAACAGTTAAGGCATACGTAAGGAAGGGGTAAACAAGACAGTGGTATAATTGCTTCAAAATATTCAAATTGACGTAACGTTTAACTTTCGAAAGTATCCCTACCCCTCTAGAAATTTTCTTTGCTAATTCATGTACGTGAGGTTTCCAACTTAAATGCCGATCTATAAAGAGACCTAAGTATTTCACATGATTTTCATTTTTGATTTGTTTGTTACTTATGAATATATTCATATTATAGCACAACTTTCTTTGCGGAGAGTGAAAAACCACATAATTAGTTTTATCAATATTTAACGACAATTTGTTGGCTCTTAGCCATTCACTGATAAGCTCTAATTCATTATTTAGTATGGACTCTAAGGCAATTATACTTTTAGCACTTAGAAACAAATTAGTATCATCTGCAAATAAGTGAAATTCTAGGATCTTTGAAATTTTGGTCATGTCATTAATATATAGGAGAAACAAAAGCGGCCCAAGAACTGATCCCTGAGGCACGCCATATATTATGTTTTGTAGGTTAGAGTCGGTTCCATTAATTGAAACATACTGCCTTCTGTTCGTTAAATAGGAAGAAAACCAGTCATGTGCTAAACCGCGGATACCATAATACTCCAATTTAGAAAGGAGTATTTTGTGGTCAACGGTATCAAATGCCTTACACAAATCCAAAAAAACACCACAAGCATATGAACCCTGGTCAATGGCCCTATGGACCTTATCGGTCAATAAAAGTAGGGCATGTAAGGTCGAGTGTTTGGATCTGAAACCAAATTGTTCGTCGGAGATAATTCTCAATTTTCCCAGATACTTGATGACTCTATTATATACTAGTTTTTCTAGGATTTTGTTAAATATGGATAACAGGGAAATAGGCCTGTAGTTAGAAACTACCGTCAAAGGTCCTTTCTTATGTATTGGAATAACCTTAGCAATTTTAAATTGGTCAGGCACTGTGCCCGACCTGAAGGAATAGTTAAATAAAATTTCAAGAGGATATGATAAAACATCCTTGAATAGTTTAAGTAGGTGGGTTGGTATACTATAAGGTCCTGATGACTTAGCAGAAGAAAATGTAGTAATGATATTCTCAATCTCAGAAGCAGTTGTGTAATATAATGCAAAGCTTGAACTTTGAGGATTATCTAAATATTCCTTAAAAGACACATTAGTTTTAGGAATTTTTGTAGCTAAATTTTTGCCAACATTGGAGAAAAAGGTGTTAAATTCATCTGCTATATCTTTAGCGTTGGTTATGGTTTCCTTATTACTTTTAATAATCCTATTAGGAAATTGTGATTGTTTTGGTTTAATTCTTATTAGCTGTCGGATTCCAGTCCAGACTTGTTTAATATTACACATATTCTGGTTGAAAAAGGCATTATAATGTTTTATCTTGCTTAGCCTAATTAAATGATTTAATTTGTTCCTATATATTTTATACTTATGGTGACTGCGATCTGATCTTGTTTTAATATAATGTCTATATAGTTTATTTTTATTTTTAATCGATATTTGTATAGCTGGAGTAATCCAGGGTTTATAGTGGAACTTAAGTTCCCTCCTGGATAACTGCCTCAAAGGTATGTACTTATCAATTAGGTTTGACGTTGTCGAATAGAATGATTCAAAGATCTGAGACGAGCTTTGTTGATCATGGAAAATGTTATGCCAATCTAAAGCCCTGAACTCAGCACGAAGAAGTTCTTCGTTATATTTTGAATATTCACGTTTAAGACATTTAAGTTTCTTAGATGAATAAGATAATTTACTAATTATTAGGAAATTTGGCAAATGGTCTGATAAATCATGCAAAATGTTGCCACTAGATGTTTGAAATTCAGCAGAATTGAAGAATATATTGTCAATCAACGTTGCTGAGTGACTGGTAATCCGCGTTGGTTTCAAAATATGTGGTGTGAAGACATACGAATTTAATGTGTTTATAAAGTCATCTGTAGGAGCATGCTTCCCGTAATTAAGTAAATCAATATTAAAATCTCCTGCCAGTAAGCATAATTTCTTTTTATCATGTAAGTCACCAAGCACAGAATAAAATTTTTGTAAAAATATGTCTAGGTCTGAGTTGGGATGCCGGTAAATTATTCCACATAACAAATTACTATTTATATGTCTTTCTATTTCAATCCAGAGCATTTCGCATTGATCAGAAGAGAAATTTAAATCATCTCTAACACTAAATTCAATATCACTTAAGCTATATAATCGGTTTCAAGAATAACTTTATCGTATTTTGGACTTCATTTGCGCTATAAGATATGTTTAGCTTTATGCAAACTTAAAGTAGTGGAGATTGACTAGCTATTAACAAGATTTGGAGACATGACTGAAGTGTGTGCGTGCATGTGCATTTGGGTGAGGGAGAGGGGGAGGGGGTGGTTTCCAGAGTGATGATTGAAACGCATCACTGTTATGGGTACTAGAATAACTTTGTCGTTGGTAAGCATGGAAGCACACGCGCGATGGCTCCTGAAAACTATCTGTACACAAACACAAAGGCCGTGCTACACGGGTCAACTTCCATCGATTTTCCGCCTAACATCATATCGTGAAAAATTGTTCCCAGTGTAGCATGCCACATGGTACGATCTTCAGCGCAATACTGGGTTCAACAGCGTGTTGCTGGTAAAATAATCCTGAAATAACGCGTGCTCTGATTGGCTACAAATTATTTTATATAACTGAACATAAATTACGGAATGAAGTCAATTTCACTCTTTTCTTTATAGTTATTTTCTAAAATCGCGCGAGTTTCTGGACAATAATATAAAACTCTATGGCATAAGAGAGCACTCGGAAAGCAGAGAGCTTTGGCTCGTTTTCTCTTAACACTTTTCTCGTGCCCTCTACATCATATCTTTTGATATTGATATTGATACATGCAATGTTGGTTATTCCCTTACCAAAAACTCGCAGTACAGCACGACTCAGTGTTCTTTGGAAAATCGTTGTTACAAGTTGACCAGTGTTATGCGGCCTTAAATCAAGTAGAAATACAAGAATCAAAACATTATCTTACACTTGCATTGTGTACACAAGAACAAGAATCGAAACATTATCTTACACTTGCATTGTGTGCACAAGCACAAGAATCAAGACATATCTTACACTTGCATTGTGTACACAAGCACAAGAATCAAAACATTATCTTACACTTGCATTGTGTGCACAAGCACAAGAATCAATACATTATCTTACACTTGCATTGTGTTCACAAGTACAAGAAGAAATACTACCAGACATTATCTTGCACTTGCATTGTGTACACAAGTTTGATCCATACAATTGTGTTGCTTTTTATGCTTGCATCAGATTTGGAGTGCACAAAGAGCTGTTTCGTGTTTGTGCTTTTTTCCGTGAGCATATGTTCTGCTGTGTGCTGGTATTGTTGTATCTTTCTTTGCACACTTACATCCCTTCACTTGCATCCTTGTGCTTCCATATCAGTCTTGTGTTTGAACTGCTGTGAAACTGGCTGGATTGTAAATAAAAACATGTTTTTTGTTATTTGCAGCACATGTGAGCCATCTCCTGCCTCCACCGCTTCGACCACAACACCTGATGAACAATTGACAGAAACGAGCTATCACACAGATTCCAGGCTGCAAAACCTTCAAAGCTCTCCGCCCTTCGTTTGGGTTGGTCAGACTTCCAGGCGACTCCATTTGAAACCAAACGAGAGTTCAACGCTTCACTTCACTGCTGTTCTCTCGTGTCCAGGAATTTACAATTTGAACAATTTAAAAGTTCTTGCGCGTGCGTCTGGGTGCAACACCGCTGACAGCAGCGAAAGCAGCTGGAATGCAAGCAACATGACACGCCAGAAACCATGCCCCCCAAGCATGATAGTTATCGAGGATTCGTCAAACTTTGGTTTTAGTAGCAGATGTAGAGATTTAATCAATTTGGATGTGACATAGATGGCCCATCAATCAATTGCTACAAATATGGGATATTTTATACTTTCAAGAATGATATCAAGAACGGCGATGATACTCACGTACAGAGAAAGATCCATTCAGAACCGATGTTTCATGACTTGTTAGTTCAGACCCTTGTTCATGTGCATCTTTATGGTGGCGTTATGTCAAATTTCTCTCCTCTTAAAGGCACAGACCAGGCTCCACACAATTGTTAAATTTTACGCAGTTTAAAATTATCATGGTTAAAATCTTTCGGCGGAAATTTGAATTTCAAGTTTAAGCACAAACCAAGAACCGGGTTTTTGTTATTTTATATTAATGTTGAGCTAAGTTTCTTTTCAAATTTTGGATTACAAAAGTTATTTTCATTTTTTACCGAATCCAACACATAAACAAGGCGTGACGACTGGTTTGTTCTTTTAAGATGAGTGATAACAGTGAAAATGGGGATTTTGCCGTCAAATTCAGGTAGTGAGTTCCAAGGTTGTGTTTTGACGAGAACTGGGTCTAGAATACGAGTAAAACTTACCGCTTGCCGCTTTCCCCAGCAAACTTGTTGGAAGATTTTGGTGTAATAGAGTTTTTATCCGATGTAGTGAGGCATTCTTTAATGGCACCATGTGTAGTGGGACCCAGTAGGGAATGATTTCAGTTTCGTACCAAACCGACGATTTGGCGCCAGTCCAAAGTCCGAACTTCTCATTTCATGTGGTGAATATTTTAACTTGTAGTCAATTCTGGAAGACTTCAAGAATATTGAACTGTATGATAGAGAGTGATGTGTAAGATTTCAGAAAGGTTGCGACCGAATGCCAGTTCTTGCTGATGCTCCATTTGCCAAATAGATTCGTGAGTGCGCGAATGTGAGTGAAATGCAAGAAGCTTCCTCTTTTGATTTCTTCATTTTCGATTTAGCAGTTCGGTAACTTTTTCTGGAGTTACAGTCGGTATTCGGTTATGATAGGATATAAACGTCGCAACTCCTTTGTGTTTTAGATAATAGAAATTGTACAGATTCTTCTGAGAAACGCGATGGACACCTTTTTGTCAGACGATCGTGTATAAGTATGGCGTATCCATGTACGTGAGGAAAACTCTTGAAAACTCAACGGTAAGAAACAGTAAAACTGACCGCAAGAAATGGACATCGTGACACGGACCATACATGCAAACATTTGTCCGCTCATATCTAAATAGCTAGAAATATTCTCAATTTCATTTGTAAATGTCGGAATATAAGACAAACACAGAAAAAACAATTGTAGCCTTAATTTGTGTTTGGTTCCGATTAATTAGTCAAGAAACGACATAGTTTTCCTTTTTAAACATGTGACCACGTCATATTTTGCAGTCATCTGAGAAACACTGGCTACCTTCAAATCCCGATGTTAAAACAGCTAATATGACGACAACTTTATTATTGCCAGAAGAAAATTATTTAACTGATCACTTTCCATTATCTAGAAACTTGTATTGGTAAGAAGAAAATAAATATTGATTATCAGCGCCTGCATGTTATCTATTTACTTGTCTTATTGTACCTGATGTTGAAACGTGCGCAATCAGAGAAAGGGGCTGAGCAGTGACGTCCAGTTGTAATCACGTGCTTGAGAGGTTCTGAACACGTGTACACATTCCTTCCCTCGGTCTTTATTTTACAATTCCCTCGCGCTCTGCGTTAATCATATGAAACCATTGATTGTAACTGGAGGTGACAAAATAAGTATTGTAATGCACCAGTCAATTGAAACCGCAGCCCCCCGATCCTTGGGACAGAGTGGGGAATTTAACAGCCACACTTTGTTAAATGTTTGTATTTTCCCCGGTCACCAGGGCTTTGGGTATTAAAACCACAGGTACCATGCCATGCTATTTGAAGGCTTGTGTTAAATGCCCCGCCCTCCCGTGGATCAACGCTGTTAAATATGCGTTAAATTACCCGCTGCACCGCGTTAATTCTCCGTCCTGTGCCGGGGGTCGGGGGGGGGCGGGGTTTCAATTGACTGATGCATAATAAACTTTCAGTTTTCATTCTCTTTTAAATTTTGTATAGCTTCCACGATAATACCCCGGTTTTGTGAAAATATTATTTTAGAATGTTTTAATCTTGTAGAGATATAGCAAAAAATATTTTCATTGATCATTTTGTCGTTCGTTTGAGACTTGTTGTATAGATGGGTATGAATTTTGCACATTTTTTTAATGCGTCAACCAAATATAAAACTTTGTTTGTACACCTTTCACAACTGGTTGGTGGTTTTAATTTACGCCGTCAGGCCCAAAACGAAACCCAATCCGTTCCGTTCTCCGGGAATTTAGTAATTTGTCAGCCTGGAAACGTGGCAGAAACAGAGCATAGTTTATGGTTAAAGCAACAACAGAACTGACATGTTCCGCAAAGCCACAAACGCCTGAGATCAGTTCGAGTAAACGAAAAAAGTGTTGAGCGCAGAAGCTCAAAAACTCGACAATTTTTGCCGTTTTTAAACGCGATATACTGTCGTCGCAGATTCTCGCCCCATTGCCCTAATGCTTGTGGACGTCCACTTTCGTTGATCCATGTTATTCAGTTGTCGTCAAAACTTGACTTGGAAAGCACTGCTAGTTCTGCCTCCAGCCACGATAACACTGTTCATGCTGTCTTTATTCATGCTCGACCTCGGACCCACGTTTCACCGTGTCGGCTTGTTTCAAAACGAAGCTCTTTCGACCGTGAAAGACAGGCATGCGCAGACGGGAAGTGCTCTGGGGTTGTGTGAACTGCTCCTATGTTATTGGTTACTATTAATAAAATAAATACAATACTGTTTACCTTTAACAGAGGAGTCGCTCAAACCAATAAACTGTTTGGTTCCTTCTGTCTTCTTTCTCGCAGATCAACATCCGGCAAAATTTACGCAGAAAGCAAGCGAGTGTTCGCTCTTGAGAATAAATTGTCACATCATGAATAAAGCGACCTTGTATTTCGGTTTGAAGCTGAAAAATGCCAATCGTGCAGTGTGCTTCCTTTGAATCCCATAAAACAAGATGTATGTATTAATTTATTCTTATTAGGATTATCATGAGAGTGTTTAGGATTTAATGGAACCGAAACCAACTGTAGAATTGCACTCATTTTAGGTATCCTACTGATGATCAGTTACTGATATGTGTTTTATTTCAGGAACATGTAGTTGTCTGTTCAACTATAATTTATTACAGCTTTGAGAGCCAGTATATAGAAATCTTCCTTGATGTATATATTCAATCGCACACACTCTCTCATACATGTAGTGTTGAAACTGAACAAACCAGTTGAGAGTTAAATCTATATTGTTTAGAAATTATTTGACCGAAGAACGATTCCGAAGAAAAGAAGAAGAAAACAATGCCAAAAGATTTTATTTCACTACCCAGAGTAATGGAGCAGTTCACCTTTGAGGGCTGCTGCATGTGCTGTTTTAGATTCTTAATAATATTGGTTCTTTTTCATCATGGCCCTGAGTTTGTGTGTATATCACCATTGTAGTCACTGACTATAGTGCTAGAAGCTGCGTCCACTCGGTGTAGCAGGCTTTTGTCAAACTTGAACAATTGTTTCTTAACGGTTAAAATGCTTCATATTTGGAACATAATTATTTTTATCAACACTCCTGAGATATCACGTCAGTTTCCATTCCAAGACAGCAATTTTAACCTTCTACCCGAACAAAAGTTTCTGCAAATTTAAGATCGGTTTTTCAGATTATTTTTGCTAATTTCAAAGATGACTTGCTTTTTCTGCTCGGTTCGAGCTTAAGTCTAGAATAACGAAAGACAAGAATTTGCAAACTGATTATTTAGATATTTCTTGTTATCCTTACTGTGCAATGTTACGGCAGTAAAAGTTTCGCTATATCAGTTTAAAGTATTATGCAGCTAAAAGTCACGAAATCCACCGTTGGTCACTGACACTTCAATAACACGGGGAATGTTTGTCCAAATCTCGCGAGCCAGAAGTTCGTAATAAATCTTTTCGAAAGTGCATTCGTTATCCCCTCCCTGTATCAATAGACAATACTCCATGCAGTTAGACTGGTGTGATTCGGATAATGTATTTTCGTAATCGCAGTGTTTCTTGGATGAAATAAAGTCATACTTATTGTGCAAAAGCAATATAACGTTCGGAAGATTGTTAATGATGGATTGGGGTGACAGACTCAATATATTTTCTTAAGGACCGACAATGACCAATTTGCTTGTTCTCACGTGTGTTTTCGTTAGTGTTTGTCATAGTTCGTTGGCCTATTTCTAGTTCGTTTGCTATTTAAGTAGTGTATTGCTATGCAGATTCGTCACGTATCGCCACAACACTGTACATGTTTCACTGGCGGTTGATTTTACTATACGATGGGAGATCGGTTCGATCGATTCTGCTTCCTCAGAAACTAAAGAAATACCTTTTGAGAGGTTTAAGGGGTACTTGGATACAAGATTAAAGGATTTTAGCAAGTCTCAGGCACGCCAAAGTTTGTCTAACCCATTCACCCACAATCCGAAGCCCACAAGTCCAATACAAGCGTGACCAGAGGTGTGCTGGAACTTCGAGCGCAAATCCGAGTGGAGACTGGGCTCAACTCTATCGAGATCGTCACGCTGCCTCCGCCTGAGAGTAAAACCTATGAACTGATATTTCATTTCTGTAGTTGATATACCAGCATACAATGTTAACCAACAAATACCATTACGACTTGGTTTGTGTTTTGATCGCATTTTATTCAACTTTTCACCTTTGCAAAGTTTTTGCGGTTTGAATTTATGGTAGCATTTTGTGAAGAAGTGTTACTTTCCTCCACGAGCTGGAATTCATTCATGGCAAAATATCCTGAACGTTTTCACCGCGGAATAATCTTTTGTCCAGTTCTAGCAGCAAAACAAGGCTTCTTGTTACTTGGTGTAGAATTTCAACCTGCGGAGGATTGTAAACACAGTTGAAGAATTGGACTACAAATAATGTCATGCTGGAGCCCCCATTGCATCGGGTCTTTTAAATCTCTAGTAACCTTCCGTTGCTCGACCAGAAAGTGGCAGGCAGACAAGGCTAACAAATCAGGATGATATGACGTTTATATAGAGATTTTCCTACATCATGACAGTGGAAAGAAAAAACTTCACCAAATGTAATCAATGAAAGCTTCTCATCTGCGTAATCATTTTGACCGATGATTTTTTTGAAGCTATCATATTCTCACAATTCGAACCATTGAATGGCGGAACTTCAATTTTGATTCGCATTTTTTATCCAAACCCAATATAAACCCCTAACTTCACCAATAATCTCCTATTTGCTCTGACGAAGGGCCAGTACTCGAAACAGGAGCTTAAACTTTCTTCCTTACTCATGTTACTGTGAAACACAGAACGAATCAATATTTAGTTGATCAATCCTATCATTTGGCTTAATTGCCGAGCCAGTATTTTTAAAAACTAGCCTACCCACCCCTGTTCAATGTTGCAAATAAAATTTTTAATTCTCTACGGTTGTTGTAACGCTCCCGAAAGTCTTGTTGTATGCTAAAATATGGTTTTGCAAATACTGTAAATAACCGAGTTAGCGCCGTGGCGCTGCCTGTCAGCACATGGGGGTGCGGTGCTGCCTGTCAGCACATGGGGGTGCGGCGCTGCCTGTCAGTACTTGGGAGTGCGGCGCTGGCTGCCTGTCAGTACTTGGGGGTGCGGCGCTGGCTGCCTGTCAGTACTTGGGGCGGCGCTAAATCGGGCAGCAGCCCTTATTCGGCAGCGGTTCTTATTTCGAAACAGCTAAAAACCAAAATCCAGAGAATACAAAGGATCAAGTTGCAAAAGCATTTAAAAGTACCGGTTAACCCTCACTTTAATTTATTACAAAAAATGCTCTGCAGCTTCATTCAATGCCAGTTGTAATCTCAATGATGCAGTAAGAAAGTACAAACGACGAAATAAACTTCAAAGTCAATTTATAGTGTTCTGCAGCTTCATTCTATTGTCAAACCATTTCATCTAATTGTAGTTCTTGTATTACGTACTGAAACCATGATATGATTTATTTATATGTACTGGAGGTACCGCTGCGGCGCTTATTTGGTCATTTACGGTAAGTTCCCTTTTTCATAAGAAAAGTTTAGTCCTCCCACGCAGCCGGTCTGTTCTTTCAAGGTAAAGGTAAAACAACTTTATTTCACGAGAGTAACACGTGACAGTAATACAACAGACAGCGTAGCCTTGGCATTCTAGTTGGCAGGGAAATGGAATAATTAAAGAATATGGCCGCCATGGGAATAGGGTATTTAAAGCTTCAGCTACACGAATCAGAGGAAAGCCGACGTTGGCATCACCGTGAACCTCACTTACCAACTGATGGCTACTGATGGCTACTGATGACTACTACATTCTTCCCAGAGAAACTCTCGTTTTCCTATGCCCTTACATCAAATTCCATGTTATATTTACTTTTACAAGAAAATAATTTAAAGAAGGAAAAGGGCATTGACAACCAGTGATATTGAATCAGTGGTCACTTCCGGCAATGCCATTCTTTGAATAAAATCTGAATATTGAAAGTAAAAAAAGGCAAAATTCCAGTTTTTTGGTTTTTCTTCTCTTTCAAACTTAGGCAAAAGTTAAAATACTTTAAAATACTTAGTCTTTTTCAAGTTTCATCTCATCTGTGATAAGAACGAAAAAGGTACCGCTTTTTATGATATTTTAGGGGGTTTTGCATATTTCTCGACAAAGTTGCTCGGATCGACTTTTTCGGTATTTTTGCTTTTCACGATCACTATTAAGTGCAAAAAGGTAGATGTCAAAAATCCCTTGAGTATTTTCATCTTTTCGGGTTTTTTTTGTTTTAACAACACACATAAGGCTACCCTTTTTATTGTTAATTTCCCGCTCTTTCACCTGGGTTTTCACTGTTAAATGACAGCTGTCGAATCCTAACTGCGCCTTCAGCACGCTCTCGATTTTTTTCTACTGATCAGTTCATATTTGTTTCAAGCGAATTAATCAGTCAGGCAACATTACAACTTACCTCCGAATAGTTCATTTTGATCTTGTTGGAAACCACAAATACGTCCTTATCTAAAGCATCAACTACAAAAAAACGCAGATAAGAATACAACTAAAAGAAAACATTTTCTATTGCAGTTCATGCGTAGTATTTTGAAGAAGCAATTGACAACCTTTCTTTTTACACAGTCCTTTTAATGTTTAGCTTTTAGTTGCATTTATGCTTTATGCGTTCTATTTTCTTTTGATATGATGCTATAACAGAGACTCAGAAACCGTAAAATGCCGTAGCTGATATTGATATTTGGTTTAACTTATGACTGTATACTTGTAGTCAAGTGCTATTAGTAACACGAACGTGATTGGATTAGGTTGTTCCAAACCTGGGGAAGTTGAAAACGATCCCCGTCTCGTTTTAGGTTGAAATCGATTAACCATATCTGGATGGCCTTCCTTATGCCTCCAGGATCCGTTTTTAACTTCCCTATGTTTGGGACTGTCACATTTCCCCAAGTTTGGGAAATAGCGCACACCCTGAATGCAAACTTGACAATTCACTTGTCACCAAGGTTCGAGTCGTGAGTGGAAAGCTCTATGTAACATTTATGTTGTATAGACATTTTATTTAAACCATATTTCAGTTTCAGTCAGTGTACGTACGTATCAGTATATGAGTATGTTTGCTTAGTCTTTGTTTTGTTACTGTTATTTTTTTTAGTGTAAATACCAAAAGGAGAAAACGAGAGACCAACCTCCAGCAATACACCTGACGGGTAGAGCATTAACAATGCGCCTGAATCGAGAATCCTTTAATAGCAAGAAATCGATTAGAAACTTAGAATTATTTATCAATAACGTATTCGTTCTATCTACTGCAAACAGTCACTTCACTCTTTTCTTGTGGTATGTAGGAAGATAAAAAATAGTATTACTGCTTTGCCTTCAGTCAAATGTGCCCGTACTTCTTGTTCACAGCCACAGGAACAGGAAAAACAAAATTATTGAACTAATAGTTTGGCAGTATAGAGTTTGTAAACCTGTGAAGAACATTTGTCATTTTAACCTTTTTTGCTATATTTCTCTTATGATTATTCTGGTTATCATCAATATTTTAATTATTCTGATTATTATGAATATTCTGATTATCATGATTATTATTATTCTGATTATTCTGGTTATTATGGATTTCTAAGTATGCTAAATATTCTGATATATTTTTATGTTTATGATTATTATGAATATGATTGTTATGATTATTGTTAAATTGAAATCAACTTCTACTTTATTTTAAACATGAAATGCTTCAAGACTATGGCAAAAGGAAAACTCTTCTGTAACAACAAAAACTCTTCTGTAACAACAAAAACTCTTCTGTAACAGCAACATGCGGAAACAACGCTCGTCAAAACATCATCCAAGTTGGGCATGCTTCCAACAGCACGCAAGGTATTTTGTATTATTGCTGTGCAGTGAACACGCTACAGGGTAACCTATGAAAACTACCGTCAATTCCAAAAATTCAAACAAGTACTGAAATCGCATTTGTGTAACAAATAATGTGAACGCCTCGGTAATTTCACTGTAATTAATTTTGTTTTCTACAGTGTTTGTATTTCTTCATATTGATTCGTGTATCTTTTTATAGTATACAGGCTTTCATTTAAACCAGTCGCAGCTTCAC
>JANSTR010060226.1:0-12900 GCA_025434805.1 Antipathozoanthus remengesaui | reverse complement strand
GCCACCCCCGCCCCCCCCCCGCCCCCCCCCCCCCCCCCCCACCCTCCGGCAAGGTTATAAAAGCGCTCGTTTTATGACCTATGGGAATTAATTTGACACTGATCTATGCTGGTTTAGACTGTTGCAAGTCTAGTCGACTCGCATTCTTAGGAACTATATCCAGCGTGAAGAGCCTGACTAATTTTTCAATTTCAAATCGCTATATAAGAAAAAAAATGCGAAAAGATTTGTAGCAAACCTTATGCAGATTTTCCGGTGCAGTTGGTCCAGCTGTTATATATTCGTAACTCAATGGTCCTGGATTTAAACCCGTTCGGACCATTGAGTGGTGCCATTGACTACTAGACTACTCCGCTCGAGTCGATTCAGCTGTATAAATGATTAACAGATATTGGACGTCAGGTAGTTGGCGCTGCCACGTGGTTTTAATATACTTCATGACTGAATAGCTGTGATAAGCAAACAGTTACCATCAGTTCGATGTTTCAGGTCAAGGACTCTGTGCATAGTTGATTCATTTTGATTGGTCGTTTTAGTTTTCCCATTCGTACATATCAAGCACATGTTAGAGCCGTCTTTAGATTTGTTGGACTTAATGATCGAAAAGGGAATGGTTACAGCAAAGATCGAGCGAAGAGGAGCGCGAGACTCTGTCACTGGACTAAATAAGTTGTATCAGTAATTGTGTGCGCTTCACCTACCTGAAAGCTGTATGACCTGAATGATATTGAGAGGTTTGTGTCAGTTTGAAGAGATAAACAAAACGTACACGCACCCTCTTCCCCCCTCTTCTCCCTCTCTAGTTCTCTGCTTGTCGTTAAGTTTGAGAGCAGTCGTGGGAAATCGCTCCACGTTCATATTGTTGTGCGAAGCCGTGAATTGAGACAGTAACACTTTCCAAGTCACATTGGTAGATAGTCATGAAACATAGAATGAACTCACATGTTCTAGAACTTTACGTTGGTGCAAGTTGCATTCCAAGTCGTCTATTTTCGGATACCATTAGACCTTTTTTAGATCCAACTGTTTAGACGTCATAGCATTAACAAAATATGCGAAGGAGGTCTTGTTTCGCCTGTACCCTGTCTTGAAGGAGGGTCTGTACATGATATTGACGTAATGTATTGAGTAATACATGTAAAGAACGTGGTCCAGTGAGCTGAACCACCGCAATCTATACTGGCGACAGTTCGCATGCATGTATTTTGCGAGCGAACATAAAGGAAAATTTTATTTTAGAAACTTCCGAGGCGTGAACTTCTTGGGCTTAAGTAGCGCTATGCGTCTAGATGTCCCGATATGGAATGTTTCGGAATAACCAAACGAGTTGTTTAGCTAATAGTGTCTTTAACTTCCATGCCAGCAGCAGAAAACTTCGGATATCCCTGGTAGGCGTTATATTTATAAAATCTTGCTTTAATATTCTTTGCGACAGCTATGCTTAAATGCAGGTCACCATGCAGGTGCTGGTAAAAATAACTCCAGGAATTATGCTTAATAGACTTATAACTGACTGATACTAACTAAATATCGAAACAAAGCTCCAATAATCGCAGTATATTTGTTAAAAAATCGATAGACTCCAGCATGTTCATGTATTAAGGATCGGCCTAAACCCTGGCGGCCTCGTTGAAAAACTACAATAGTCAACTAGAGAACAAAAACAATCATTTTCTTTCTTATTAATAGAATGTAACATTTTAATTGAATACTATAAGCAAACAAGCAGCTGGTTTCTAGTTCCGTGACTCTTCGGCCAAGTCACATCAAGCTCACGAATCACTTTTATACCAAAGTAAACATCAAAGAAGTCAGTAAATATACCTTTGTGTTGTTTCAGTAAACTGATTAGATTGACTAAATATCTCTTCAAGAACTTTCGAAACATTACATTGTTTTATATTTCGTTTTTAGTAAACAAAAATCTGAAAGTCTAACATGTCTATATAAACACTATAAACTGCATCCGTATAACGGTATTAAGGTATATGCTTAGATTTAAAATATTCGAAATTCGCTAGAATCTATCAACTTTGTTAATGTTAGAACATACGGTTTCAGAGAAAATGCTCCTTTACAGTCACATAATTCTTGAAATCTAACGCAAGTGGAACATATAGATGTAAAAAAGTGTTTTGAATTCTGCTAGCTGACTGTTCTCATGGCCATTTCTGTGTTTGCTATCAGGCAGAGTGACCCATACTGTTAAAAAGTGAAAGGTGGAGCCGAGGGCCTTTGGCTTTGATTTCCCAATCTTTGTGAAAAGCAACCGGCTTACACTCCGGCAGGTCTAACAAAGCGAAAAGATGGATGACTGACTTAACATCTAACTTCTGAAAAATTGTAAATATGATACATTTAAAAACTCTAGATGGGACAACGTTAGGAACCCCAGATCTGGTACAGCTGTAAGACTGATGTCATCTCATAGAATTACCTCCTTAGCTTCCCTGGGGCTTCGATCCAGCGAGTGACCTTTCTAAAGTTTATTTTTAAACATACATCGGGTATTTTTAGAATATGAACCCATTTTCAATCACGAAGGCCAAAGATAGCTATCTAATAGCTGTTTAATTTAGCGCAAAATTTGGAGAAATAATTTTTAAATACAACTACTAGAATTAGTAAGTTAGCAAACAACTATCAAACAATTCAGTTTGTCGGCTGAGACGACAGGATATTTTATATTGGATGTACGGCTACAGGTCAGTTTATTTTTCATTTTGTTCCAAGAGCCTAACTTGTGTCTATTTGAAATTTACAGTTTCTTAAATTTAGATTTACGTTTTAAAACAACATTGTAAAACAAAGTTGTTGTTGACCGCGGAACAACTGCCGAGCTGGGCTGGGGTTAGATCTCGATCTTGCCAAATTCACTCTTGCTCAAGTGTTTTGACGTAACATCGAGTGCAAATAGAGAGATCTTATCAACAACTTAACTTTAGCGGTGTTTGAAGGTTTTGAGATGAAAGACTTGCCTCTGTTTGTCAAGGTTCTATTGGGTCTGAACGGCTCACGCCTCTCAGTCACGACAGTTGATGCATTGGCGTTCCCTGTTCAAATTCCTAACATTCCAAAGATACATGAAATATGCGCAAGTCATTGTTTTGTATTTAATTGCAGATGAACTGTTTACAAATGTACTGCCTTCTCTCGTGATGCAAATTTTCTGCCTTCTTAAGCAGGTCTCCAGTTGATCTCCCTCGATTCCAAAATACCTTGTTTATTTCTGGACTAGTGATTAGCAAAGATAGCACGTTTTATAAGGACCTCTCTGATTTCGCTAATGCGATTTCCAGGCAGTTGGACAAGGGCGGAAATCATTCGGATGAGAACAACGAACGGGACTCGAATTTGATTGACATGTAGTGGTTTGCTTTCGTCATTGAATATTTCAGGGCACCACTGAACATCAACCAACGAACCTAACTGACATAAAGAAGCTGTCTTTGACGAAAGCAAATTGATTAAGGTTAGGAAGTCACGCGTCTCATGTTTCATTTAAAAGTTCTTTCTTTCACCATGCAAACGTCCGCAAGACTGGTTCCTTTTCAAGGACGTTTATCGCAACTGTGCTTGTTTCCATGCCTGTTTCCAAGATCAAAATCATTTTAGGAGAGTTAAAGGCCTCCGCAGAGAAATGAGGGACAGGTCCAGCAAAGCTCGCGACTTTTGGAGGTCACGTGAAGAAAAACAAGGAGACCCCCAGCAATCCTCCAGCCGAATGCCAAATGCTAACGGTACGCATGCGTCAGTAAAAAAAGAAAAGGACCATTCGGCTTTCGGAACAAACGCCAAAATGGCGTTGACTTGTAAAGTTCAGTACCTGGACGACACAGATCCGTTTGCGAGTACAAACTTCCCAGAGCCTACCCGTCCGCCAACATATACATTCCACTTAACGATAGCATTGTGTCAGCAAGTTGACGGCCTCCATCGACTGCTTTGTGCTCCGCACGCTGTATGTTCTCTGTGTTTTGATGATTTATTTTTCGAGTTTTCTTGAATCTTGGAGTGTCTGGTAAATTATTTTTCCTTTTGTATTGACTGCGGCTAACAATTTGGCACAGATCGATGACATCTCGCTGCAGCTATCCCACAATGGCTGTTATTTAGACCTCGAGAGTACACTTGAAGAGCAGGCGGACTTGCTTGAGGGTTTTTTGGAGAGGTAAGTGGAACTTCTTTGGTTTTTAGATTCTTACCTTCGTCAAGACTGGTGTACTTTTTTGTAATTTGTCAAAATGTTCACTTCACAAATACAGTCCTGAGTCATTTTTCATTCTAGGAATTTTGGAATTTTTGGCAAAACTACCGCTAGGTTTTCAGTAAGTTTATCCTTTATTATATTTTGTCCCGTTTTCAGCCGCAAGAATACGATTATTCTCAGGACTTCCCTATCCGTTCGCGTCCACAATTGCATTGGTATGTATCCCGTTATCGGGCAAATTTATCTATTCTTTCCTGTTGGTTTTATGTGTTTAATGTGCTGAAAGGGCGTGTGGTTTTCAGCCCTTTTAGCGCCACAATTGTTGTAAAAATACTCTTTCTGACTAGACTGACTTCTGACAGAAGAATTATAAACTTCTGTCATAACCTCGGCGTTTGAAGATATTAGCGATTCTCTCACAAGTGTTGCTCGGTTGAAGAATTTGTTGTAAAAGCATCACCGACTTTATTATCGTAGCCCCGAAAACCACGCATCGAGAATTGGAAACTGTTGTGTATTCTGTCGTTAAAACTGCAAGAGATTAATTGCGGGTAAACTCACACTGTTCCGTTCGTTTGGTGGTAATCGCTCAAACCGGCCGCTGGGTTATGTTACTTGTAGCGGCTGTTTGGTCGTGTGTTTTCTTTGCAGTCTCAAGTCCTGAACAGCTGATTTTTTCATTGAAAGGTGCATATATGAAGCTCTCTCAATTAACATAAATATATCACACTGACAAATCTTGGCTGCAAGGTCGTTTTGTTATGTGAAGTAATAAGTTTTCTGTAGCGGAATTTTTTAGGGCATTGATTTTGATGCAAAGTGCGTTACTCTTTTTGTTTCGCAGACGTCGAATTTGCATAAAAATAGACATCTAATCTTTATTGAGCCAAGTGATAGAAAGTTCACCTTATTTACTTTGAGAGGTTGACTATTGCAGTGAAAAGTGGTTCGTGAGAAGAACTAGTCATTCGTGACATGAAAACCATTCAAATGTCTGCATGACTACATGTCGATTTCAAGAAATAAGTGTCAGTTTCAGCTACTGCAACTTCTTGTTATGATTATGTTTTGGATGAAGCGCTTACCAGTGCTGAAGAATATATTTCCTTCGCTAATTCAACCCATCTCTTCAATAAGCCTGACCTCTTTTTTTCGCCAGAATTTATATCTAAAATTTGAAATTTGAAAATAATTTCCATCAATTGTGGACTGTTGAATTAAGCAGTTTTATTATTTTCTGTAGATGCCAATGAAAAAAGAACAGAAGATATGCCGTGTTGTTTATGGCATAGAAGCCATATCCATTTCTATTCGTGATCATAATAGACTATTCAGAGTAAGACTTAGGATTTTATGTAGTTGACAGAGGATTAGAGTGGCTCATTTGGCAGGAATAGGGAATTCCAAAAGGCAGAACTCATTAATGGCCATTTAATATCTCATTGGATTGAAGTACAACAAAGACTTTCTTGTTATACTTTTGAAGCCAAGTGTAATCAAAGTTGCTGTTGTGAAGTAATGTTACAGACAGCAATAATCTGTTATTCCTTTTGTAATATAGAGTAGTGTTTAAACTGACGTTACTCAGTCACTCACAGAATGTTTTGCTTGTTTCTGGCTTTTAATTTGATGTTGTAACCTTATCTGACAGTCCATTATCAATCTGTACTGTGTATCAGTTTTGCCTGAGGAGCTTTTGTTGAGATTAGGCCGCAGTTAGGCTTTGAGGTTGTGTTTATCAGTATCACTTGAACAAAATGTGGTTGCTGCTGATGGCTGTTTTTTTTTGTTTGGTATGGAAAACCAAGTGTAGTGGTGCAAGTTAAGTCCAGCTTTGTCGCTTTTAAAATATTCTCAACTTCAGGGAATGCAGCTGTTCTGACATTTGTGTTTGCTACTGATATGATTGAAGTAAAGGTCAGTGTAATGCCTGTGAAACTCATCCTATGGTATTTGATAAAGCCTGCATCTACAGGTTCCATATGCCTTTGTTTTTGGCTTTGAACAGTGTTAATATATCCTTTCTTAGGACAGAAAGCACATGGAACACAGATTGTGTTATTCTCACTGACAACTATCCACAGCCTTAATTTACATGTATTTACCTTCTAAATTTGAACTCTAATTTGGGGCCCTGGGGTACAAGAACAGAAAAATGATACCCTATCATAAATGATGCACAACAAATTAATCTCTCCTTATCTTTGATGTGATTGGTTGCTTACTAACCACAGGTTTATTTTCAAAGCCCTAGTTTCTCAGCTTTCTTGTAGTTCAGCAAGTTTATATAACCTCTGAAACTAAGCTCGTGCTGCACTATGGCACTGTTAGAAAACAGTCTTTTTCTGAATGTTGGTGCTTTATCAGTGTAGTGGTCCATCAAGCAAGGAAAAGTGTTCTGTTTACAGTGTAATGGGTCACTGATTCCCTGAGAAAGTGGGGATTGTTCATGATCAGGTCCTCCATGAGTTTATGGGGACTCTCAAAGCAGGTTTGATTCATCTGTTTTGCTTTTGTAACTTCTAACTTTAGGATCAATTATAATTATTGCCAAACAAGCTGAATGACATCTTCAGGAATATCATGATTCTGTTTACTTGAGAATCAGGCATGTTATTTGTCTTCAAATACCTTACAAATTGGGCAAACATTGCTTAATTTTCTTACAGAATTGAAATGGTTCACTGCAGAGAGACATAAACATGTCTTGTTCAAGCTTGTGTGGCACTGACATAATGTGTACAGTACAGATTTTGGTCTGATGTAATGTTTTGAGGTTGAAAAGGTGGAAATCTGTTATCAACTGTGTGTTTTCAGAGGTTGTCTTGATGTCTTTTAAAACTTTTGTTGGTCTGATGATCTCCATCAGAATTACCTGCCTGTAGTTTTCTCTTTTGTTCAATATGTTAAGTGTTTTGGTAAATTGTAAGTGTTGGTAAAGTCTTGGATACAGGAAACATGGTAACCAAATTTCCCCTCTTTTCATTGTAACATCAGTTGTAATCATATAAAAATTTCATGACTGACATACAGGATATTGCAGTAGCCAATTTATGCTGATACATTGTCAAGGGCTTTGGAATATAAATCTGGTCTTACTTCAGTAAAGTCAATTGATTTTTTTAAAAAATTGCTTATGTAAATCTATGCAGATTACTGTAAGAACAATTATGAACATAAGGAAATATTGAGCTTTCAAATCTATCTCTGGGTATTCTGATTTTAGCAAATAAGTACAAGGCTGAGCACATTTTCTACTGTTATCAAAAAATAGTTGCAGTACTGTTAGTATGAATTTCATTTGTCAATGTTTACAAGTTATGTTATGCAGAACTTTGTAAATAATAATTATTAATGTGGACCAATCCTATAGGAGTTGCTTACTTTAGGGATTTAAAGAAAACATTCATCACAATTAATTTTTTTCGTTTTAGCAGTGAGAGGATGCTTTATAACACATTGATAACAATTCCTATTTATGGAATTTGAGTGTAAAATCAGCCTTTAGATGTAAAACCTAAGGATTCCTAAAGCAAAAGGCCACTCTCCATTTACTCAGGCATGTACATGCACACATTTGTTATTCACAATAGACCTTGGCATTTTCTATGCCAGATTGATGACAAGAACATTTTGTTTATCAACTTTATAAATATCAAGTTTCTTCTCTAGCCACCTTTTTCTGGTCAGGGAATATTTTAGCATGGCTACAGTATGGTGTGATTGTTATTGTATATATTTATAGTAAGTTGGTTAATATAAAGAAATAGTAGGAAACGGTATATGCTGTATGTTTTTGAAACAGCAATACAGTTCTATACAAAGGAGCTCAGTTACTCAAATATTTTTATAATTATTAATAATAAATGACTATTGGTTTTCAACTCACAAAGAACTATTACCATTTACATATACAACTTACACGAAGACAAAATAGGATTAATAATTAAAATCATTAATTGTATGAATATTTAATGTCTAATAATATATTAGAGTTAAACTAAATTTTCTACAGAATTATGTGAATTTAAGATCATATCAAAACAATATTTGGTAAGTGCTTCTTCTGATAAATAATGCATATTATTAATGTATGAAAATAGACATTTTGTATTCAATGATTGAAGATTTGAGTTTATTTCAGATATGTTGTTCATAAATGTTTCTCTTAATTCAATAAATTTTGGATGCATTCAAATTAATGAGGTAATGAAATTCATCCCTGATTTCTTCACTGTAACAAATCTTGCATTTTCTATCTGAACAGTATTATTATATCTTACTATTTCAATTGGAAATCTGTATGTTAAAATTCGAAATTTTGAAACAGTGACTCTATGAATTGGATTTTGAATTTCAGAAAGATAAGTTTCAAATTTGTAGTTATGTTTGATAGAGTTATATATTTTCAATTTTCTAGCTTAATATAAACTAAAGTTATGGAGCAACTACTAATAGGTGTATGACTTATGATAATTATTAAATAAATATTATAATTTATGTAGTTTGCTCTTTTCCTGCTGAATTCTTAAAAGTCAAAGTTACTGAACTTTTAAACCCTCATATAAATATTTTAGCAAGAGAGTGTTTAGCTGGCATTCATATCGCAGGTTAAATTCACTGGTTGCCAGCTTGTTTGACAAGACTGTAGTGTTTTCAGTGTTGTGTCATTTCAATCTTCACAATTACCAAAACTCAGTAATTATCTTTTTTCCAGTTATTGGTAACTTGTATATGCATACATTTCATGCATTTCTACTGTAGCAAATAAATGTTACTTTTTTGCTTTTAACTTTTTTTCAATACTTATATAATTTTGTTGTTATAAAGAGCAGTTACTGGAAAAATGCTATTAATATGAGTAAATGAGTAAATGTATTTTTATTATAAAATAAAATTAATAAGGACACAATAAAGATTTCATTGTTGATGATAACGCTTGCTTTTTGCCTCACTGACAATAACAATAGTTATAGCTAGAAAGTGTGGCACTGTTAATACAAGTTTACTGTAGACAGATTTGAGCCTGACGCATGTTTAATACACTTGGAGTTGTTATAAGCCCTTGAAAATGTCAAAAATTATGTACATAGAATGCATGGCAGGGGGCCACTGCCATAAAAATACAGTTATGTATCTAGTATATTATTATACAGTAACCCTAAAGTTATTAGTTTGGCAAAATAGTGAATATGCACAGCATGTTAATTAGAACAGATTGATTTTTCTAACTATTTCTCTAAATAGTTATTCTTACCAGTTTTAATGTGTCCTTGTTTGCCATGTAACAGGAAATGCCAAACAGGAGAGTATGCACAGTTTGACAAATATAGAAAGTATTTAGCCGTTAACTTTGAGATGTAATTCAGTATGCACCCCCTCCATGGAAGAGACTCTCCTTGAATGCTCCAGATATTCAAGCCATTATTGGTTCAGTTGGTAGTCAACTTGTACAGTTATGACATATTTTGAGATGAGCCCATTTTTATGACTCTTAGTAATCAGCCAGTATTAATGAAGTCATGCCACCTTCTGATATGTGGAAATGGTCAAGCAAAGAATTTATCACACAATTCATGTTTTGATTTGATGTGAGGCAAACTGATGACAGTAATGGAGGGCAGAATTGAGTACTGTATGGAAAGCTTCATCAAGGGTAAAGTGTTACATGAATATTGTTCATTATGTTTAACCTTGAATTTACAAGCAAGACACTTACAATTTTTTAATTTTCTAGAAAATTGTATGCATACATGTAACCTTGTCATTCATGATGTTAAACTGCTTTTTCAGAGTACAGGCAAGATGATTTGTACCTTCAGTGTTAAATGATGTAGAAACTACATTTATTTCCTATCAAATCTTAAATTTGTAAGAAAATAAGTTCAACTGACAATTTACATTTACGAAATAATGATTGTTGACATACTTGTAAGCTAATAAGAGCATGAAATCAAATACTGTAGAATGATTGAGTCACAGGATGTTCATTAAAGTCTGAAAGACGTGCTTTCTGCACAACATTTATCAACATTACATTTGCATGCACCATGAATTCTTATGGCTACATTTTGTTGGTACTCGTAACAATATCATATGTACTCACTATCTAAATTTCCAGTCAGACATCTAGGACAACTCAGAAAAGGTATTCCCAGAAGAAACCTTTTCATAAACAAAGAATCTAGCTACTGGACTGTGCACTTATTGTGGTGGACATATTGCCTGAGTGAGTTAAATACATTGATGATCACCCAGAGACAATAAAATTGATTAGCAGATACTCTGATCTGTACAAAATTCAGTTAGATTTTGTCAGTTTGCTATTTTTCTCCATGAACTATCATTCTTGAACCTTGAGAGGATAAGATGTCTTGAAAGTTGAACCCAAATAAATACAGTATATTGGGTTACATATATGTACTGTAAATGTATATAGAATTTAATTCAGTTTGTATATATTATTACTAAAGTAAATTAAAAATATGTGTAATTTGTAATCACTGGGAAATACCAGGTGATACCATGAAATAATGCAGGCAGTAAGATCAATTGGTGTATTCTATATTTACTTAATATAAATACAAGATATATAGTATAATTATAGATCATTATTGATTCTCAAAATTCAACATTTAAAAGGTTCAGTATTCAACATTTTTTATCTTTCATGTATTTTCGCAAGACATATTGTACTATTACAGTAGTTTCTAGTGAGGATATAACATTATTGAGGCTGCAAAGTTGTAGTGGCTTGGGCTTAAGCTTGAGAAAACATGCTTGAGTTGTATACCATATCCAATGACTGGCTTTTCTTAAATACTGAATTGAGAACTTTCCATGTTGTTGTTAAATTATGTCATGTGGAGACCTGAGAGTGAACTGTGATCTTGTTTACTTCTAAAAAAACAGTATGTGGTGTACTTGTCCAGTTTGTACTTTGACAGAACCTGGTCTGAATATTGTTCAAAGCTCTGCAATAAACCTACTGGTTATACAATATCAGTGTAATGATGACTAATGACCTGTTGTTCATTATACTCAACAGCACAAGTTTTTGTTCAATCAAACAAGAAATAGCAACTCTGTCAAACAAAAACACTGCAATTCTGATACTGTATACACGTACACAAGTACTGTACACTACTTATAAGTTTTTTTACAATTTGTTATAGTTATGAGTTGTGTTATTGCGTAGGACTTCTGTGGTCTCTTTTTAAAAATTTTGAGCCAAACAGTCAAAAGATGGTTTCCAATAGAGACTAGTATATATGTAATCCCACAGATTTGGGCAGTAATTGTAACCTGTGCTACATTGGAGTTTGAATACAGTTTGTGACTGTAACTAATATAAATCCACTTTATATAGTAAACATTCAGTTATTTCCTACTCAAAGCAGTTATTATCAATACTCAGGAAATCTACAGACATACATTCACAATAACATGATTTCACATAATTCAAACTAGACAAGAACTGGAAATGTTAAGAGCAGTTCAGAATTTTTATGAAGTTCAGCAACTTTAAGCTTTAACAACTTTACTGGAAAAGAGTTAATAATTATATTAATAGATTTATAATACCACTTGTCTTGTTCTGGCAGAACAAATTTTACTTCAGTCAATCATTTTCTGTTATTATATGTATTTTAGGAACTAAAACTTCAAGCAATTGTTTCTTAATTTAATACTGATTGAACGTTTCTCTTATTTTATAAATATGGCATTCAGTTATCTAATTCTATCAAGACCATACCTTACATTGTTTAATTAATTGCTTTGTGGATAGATTTCCTTTAATTAAGATTTGATAAGATAATCTGAAACAGTTTTGCACTCACAGTGGCAACTACCATTTGACTTAGAAATATGAACTATTTATCAATGTAATACACAGAACCTAATTATATATTATTGAACTAACACTGTTTTAGCATTGTATGAGTAATGTTGATTCTAGGACCTGATTATACTATTTCCTTGCATTCTTATTTGGTTCTTCCAGATTAGCTTAGCTATTGGCAATTATTTAAATTAAAGTTAAAATTAAAGGTTAAACATGGCTCTGTATCTAAAAGTACAGACCTTTTGCATACACCAGACTTGTGAACATGGAGCGTAATTAATACTTATTTCAATGACATATCAGGCTTCTTGTGGAGTTTTAAGTTAAAAAAAGTCTTACTTTTGATTTTGTATTGTCATAAATTTAAAACAGAGATAATTATCTGTATTTTAATATTAAAATACCATTTTGTAATTTGACAGCTAAACTACTAGCGGCTTCGGGCAGGGAATTGAGACGGGCTCTATTCTCCCTAAAACAGATATTTCAGGTAAGTTGTTCTTTCTATTAAGCTGGTCTTAGACTCTGTTCTATGATCAAAGAATTCACTTCGAATATATACATGTAGTTTTAATTTAGTGCTCCCAAAATTCTGGCTGGAAAATCTTTTGATACCATAACATATGCTTTGTATTTTCATGTGATTTTCATTGCTTTATTAAGATTTAATTTTGAATATTATTCAAGCTGATGTCGTCTCTATATAATATTTACTTTTATCTGTTTATTTATTTATGTTGAATAATTTATTCGAAATAGAATTACATAAAATATAAATGCAATTAACCGACGTTTCGGTGTCATACTGACGCCATTCTCAAGGTATTGAGATAAATTATTCAGG
>JANSTR010060004.1:0-12915 GCA_025434805.1 Antipathozoanthus remengesaui | reverse complement strand
GTCAGAGATTTTTTCTCTTTCTCCGTGTGGGGCCCATTTCCTTTCTAGGGCTATCGCTCAGAAGGAATTAATTGGGTTATTGTACAACACTGTAACTTTAAGCAAAAATACTGCCTCGACTCCATCAGTCCATGATACCTCATAACACCATATAACAGCGAGTCGAAATTAAATTTGTTGTTAAAAAGTGTGAGCAAAAACTACTCACTTTGTCATACAAATGCAAAATGCGGGAGAAAATGCTGGAGCTTTTCAATTTCTATGAGAATGCGGAAAATTTTCTTCGGGGGGAAATTTTCCCTAATTCTCACTGATCACTGTGAACAATGCGGGAGCTTCGACTGTTCGAGCAGGATGCGGGAAGGTTGGCAACCATGAATTCACGTTAACATATATTTTCTTATAAAGTTTTTGCTCATTTTAATTTTCTCAGTAACTAAGCTGTGTTTTGTAATATAATAAATCTCGCTGCCCCCACTGTTTTATTGTATTTTAACTGCTTTCAAGATATGGATATAATAGAAATATTAAGTATGCAAAATGTTGTAAATGTTTAAGAATTCCCAGAAGGGAGGAGCGATCATAAATTATCATGAAAACAAGAGGATTATCATAATAGTGTATCTGGCAGCCATCAATCAAGTGGTGGTGTGGAAGGCAAGGCCCGCCAAAAGCTCATTTTTTGCGTTTTGAGTGACACGAGGTAAGCTGCCACTCAATGTCGCCTCATGCATTTTCCTTTTTCATTAGGCAACCAATTGTACTCTTTCAACCTCCCATACAAACACATTAACACGGTTAAGATTATCATTTCGTTTAGTTTTCCTGCCAAGCAAGAAAACAACGAAAATGGCTCCCTTGAATAACACGATGGTTTTGCCTTCTCTCCACAGCCGTGCCAAATGGAAGGACTTGCAAGTCGAGTGCCTTCGAGTCATATCCTTGCAACATCGCAAAACCTTGCAGTTTCGACACATTATGCTGTTTCAACGCATTCTGCCCACTGTGCTCCACAACAATTACAGGAACCCAAACTTCCCCCGACTTACGAAGAAGCTCAAATGGCGGCACAAAGCGCCGAACTGCAACAGATCGGGAACTTGGAAAGCGACAAGTTAACAATCTACCGCCATCCTATGTTTCCATTACTCGCAATGCTGTTTGAGAAGTGCGAACAGGCGACTCAGACGAGCGATTGCCCGACCTCCCAATCCTTCGACAACGACATTAAAGACTACATTTTGCAACATCACCGTGAAGGAAAACCGTTCTACTCCGAAGACTCAGACCTCGATGCCCTTGTAAGTACGGATTAGATTTGAATTTAAACCGAGAAAAACAAGAAATATAAGAGTTTGGAACATGAGCTCGACACATGTTGCTTTCCCACATTCAGAATAAGTCACTTGTGACGAATCATTCACTCAGAAAGCGAGTCCAATATGTCATTACGATGGAGAGTTTAATTGTCGTTGAAAATAAGCAGAAGCGGTTTGAGATCGAAACATGAGCGATCGAGACTCATCTTCTTGTCTTTCAGGAAATTGCGTCAGTTCTCTATGTAAATTTCGAATTTCCTTCTATCGCATGTGGGCAAAATATGGAAACAATTCATATGAATGTTTTGGTTTTGTAAGAAGTATACCGAACTAAACAACAGTAGTCGGTAGAAAAATGGAACAAGAATTACCAAGATATGTATTTGAATAATAATGTCTTAATGGTCGATAATATTTTGTTTCAGCTTGGCTATGGCTTTGATAATGTTTTTTATAGTTTGAATATTTTTTTTATATAATTTCCAACTGCTTTGTGGGTCACCAAACTTTCCTGTTGATTAGAGCCCTTCAGTAGCCTTCATTTCCGAGTACGCCAGATTTTGTTTTGTAAGCAGTTCGTCTGTATTATGGTTTGAGGTTTGCCTGATCTCAATAGCCATGCGGTTGGTCATGTTATTTACATTTAAACATGTATTATGTATATTTATATACACATTTTCAAAATGTATTGAGTTACTTGCTCTCAACATTAATATGAATGCGACCGGGATCCAACATTAAACTTCTGTTAAAAAATATTTATTATACTTTTGCTTTACCTTAGAAAACTTTTAAAATATCTATTTCAACGAATTTTATTCCAGAATAATATATAAAATAAATTTGATATGTATTCAAATTATAAATAATATACACAGAGCTGTTCTAGTAGTTTTTGACCTTGAAAGGAACACCACAGGACTCACGAGGTTTTCACAAAAGTTTCAAACTAATTATAAAGTTTTCTCCACGACTAGTGATATGTATGCCTTCTTATGGTCATGGTGTTCCTACAGATTGTCTTTAAAATGAAATTAATATTCAATTTAAAAATAATTATACATGTTGTATTTTTCTTTCTTGACGTACTCATCTGAACGAGAATCAAACCCACAACTTCCCTGTTTCTAGTCAGGCATGCTAACCATTTTTTCCAATACCAATTTTTTTGGATGAGTATGTCAGGAAAGAAAAAATATGGTATGTGTAAAATTTGTAAATTTATTTACAAACTTTCCTCAGCCTTGATTCATATTCTCTGATACTGTTAATATTAATTTCTATTTTTAAAAATGTCTGTCTTGAATCTGGCTCCAACATTAATCATGTGAATTGGGACTCAAAGAAGTTTTTTCTGACTGATTTGTTAACTGTTTAGTTATTTTGATGTGGAAAAATATTTAAATCAATTATGATTATGTACAATAATTTGGGGAGCCCAGCTCTGTGGTTAATTACGTATTAATTTTTTTAAAACCAATTACCAGTATTCATTGCTTTCTGTGTAGGCTGACATTTTTGTATTTGTTTTTCTCATTTGTTTCTCTAGCAGTTCTAAGCTGATATAAATGTTCATATCCTTTAATAGTAAACTAGGCCACTTGTATCAAAAATCAACCAAGGGTTGACAAAACAATTTTCAGCACCGTAAGGTTGATCTGCCATAAACTAAGACAATGATTACGAAGGGGCTTTTCTAAACCCCTCAAGACATTGAAAGGGTTTATATAAACTTCTTCACTGTCTTAACCCTTTCTCTCCTGACTTTTCAATTTAGTAAATTTATCAAACTTTATGAAAATTGTCAACTTCTGAGTACATATTGAGAATCTACTCTTTGAGACAAACAAAATGAATGGTCACTTTATTGAGTTTTTACAACTGGTTCAAAAGTTCTGAAGGACATTCTTGGTTTATTTGAAATCGGGGTTCAGTAGAGGAAAGGGTTAATTTTTTTTCAGGTGCACCCATGAAGGGTCAAAGCTCAAAACATCAGCTTTCTTTAATTTCAACCTTATGGAACAGAAAATTGTTTTGGCAACTGTCAGTTGAATTTATTATATGTTTTACCTACCTGCCAACTATTTACTAAAACAAGATCACCTGTTACTAATTAATATGGCTAAGTTTATAACAATTAATCCTTCTCCTGCTAAACTTTTAAACTCGGAGTTGCTGAACTTCATGAAATTCTGACCCTGTGAATTTGTTAAAACACATAGCATTCCCTGATTCTACCTAGTTTCAAGATGTGTGAAGTTTGTGGTCACTGAAAAGGGTTTCAACAACTGATTTAAAAGCTGAGATATCGTTGGCTGGCTGTCAAGCAATTCAACTGTCATTTCTCAATTCTTATTGGCTATCATGGCTTGGTTATTTGTAACTCACTTTTAGGATGCTGTGGGAGCCACTTAAATATGGTTATATTTCCTTTAACTCCCCAAAAGAAGTTTGAAAGCTTAATACCCCTAGCTTGCTATGGACAGTGTGGCAAAAGGAAGTTGCACAAAGTTCAATCCGTGACGTCTATTGGTCGGGGATTGAATCTGGGACTCCTGGGTGGGCAGCCAGAAGATCTTACCAACTATTCTAATTAACCAGTTGCACACAAAGTTATTGTATATGCAAATAGGAACTACTTGCATTGGTGACCTTTTGTTTTTTGTATCATTTTGAATTAACCATTTAGATGATCAAGGCGATCCAAGTGTTAAGGATCCATCTCCTTGAGCTGGAGAAAGTGAATGAACTGTGCAAAGACTTCTGCCAGCGATACATTGCTTGTCTCAAGGGTAAGATGCAGAGTGAAAATCTACTTCGCAGCCCCATGGCTGCTTATAACTCTTCAGGAATGAATGTCATGAGCCCAAGTTTATCCCCTCTGGCCAATTTGCAACAACACCAACTCCAACAGCCGCAACAGCAGCAACAACAGGCAACACAGCAGCAGCAACCATCACAACAGGTGCAACAGCAGCAGCAGGTATACATTCCACAGCAGTTAGCATATTATACACAGACTGTGACTCCATGTACAGTTGCTATGGCAACTCCAACAGCATCAACTGTTATTGGTAATCAAGAGCAACATCAGCAGCAGCATCAACCACAACAACAGCCGCAGCAAGTTGTTGCAGCAGTTACATATGCACCACAAAATATCACACAAGTTACACAACAAGGGCAACAAATTGTTGTCACACAGGTACCACAGGTGTCCCAGATTGTTCCCCAGCAGCAGATGGTTGCTCCAACTTCACTTGCTTTCACCAACCAACAGAACATGACAACACTGTCACTGGCAAGTACACCTTCAACGCCCACGACAACTTCAACACCCATTCAGGTCGGGTCACCAGCTGAAATCATTGTCCCATCAACGGTCCCTTTGCCAGCACTGGACTCTCCCACAGACAATACAGACATCAAGAAGAAAAGTGCCAAAAGAGGAATCCTGCCAAAACAGGCTACAAATATCATGAAAACCTGGTTGTTCCAGCATTTGGTTGTGAGTACTACAAATAATATTGTTTTGAAATATTATTAGCAATAGAAATCAGAATTTGGTAAGATCCAGATTGAAATCTCATGCACTGAGAAAGTTAGAAATTCTTTAAGGAGTTGGTTTTTGGATGCTAGGTTTTAAATAAACATATGGATTTAAATTGTAATTTTAAAACTAAACAAATGTACTTTTCTCAATTAATGTGGCACTTCTGTTTTACTATTTAGCATCCTTACCCAACTGAAGATGAGAAGAGGGCTATTGCAGCTCAAACAAATCTCACGATTCTTCAAGTGAATAATTGGTAAGTCATTATTAATCAATCATTGAAGGAAAGTATGCTTAAATATTCTGCTTTTCAGGAGTTTGAATAACATTTTGGAGTGTATTCCAGAAAATGGAAAAAGAAAAAAAGTAACAACCAATGTCAGAAAACAACTTGGGATTGTGTCAATACACGAACAGAGGGCTGTTATTTTGTTCAGATTTTGTTAATTGTTATATCCCTTGTTATATTAACCTATGGCATTAATTTGAAAACCAGAGACATCCAATATTATATACTTATTGGATTTGTCCAAGCCCAAATAATTTATATGGTAAGACTTCAATATTGGGCAAGACCGCAGGTCGAGCCTAATATTACAAGTTGAGACTTAAATATCTTTCCATATTGTGTGAGGATGAATTGCAAAAAAAGTGATAGTAAATTACACAGTGTATGTTCTTGCCAGGTCCCGCAAACAGAAGGGTGCCTAATTTGCATAACAATTGAATCGTTTTCATAAATCTTCTCACACTCAATTTCAACACTATTTTTTTAAAAATGTTTCGCTTTTTTGTAGACAATTTATATTGTAAAACTTTATAGAAACTAGAAAAAAAACTCAGGGAAAACTTCGCATTGGAATGGCATGAAAAGCTGACTGAACAAAGCTTTGGTTTGAAGAGGTCTTTGTGACTGGCTGAGACAATATGCAACCATAGCAACAGCTCGCTTCTGCTGACTGCAGAATACTAATTTCTCACATTTACATCAGTGGAAATCGAACTTTACGGCCGAATTGACTGTCTGATCGAAGAGAAACAAATTCTAGCTATGAATTTTTACATTTTAAAACAAAACACAAAATTTACTTAGAAACAAAAGGGCACTGTAAAAAACAGAAGGGCGCAGCACACTTCTGTTTTGGCCTGACGAGAACATTTAGATTACATCATGTGAACAGTAGCTGATTGAGAAACCATCATGCCATGTCATATCCCCAACACTAGGTCACGTGCAAACAGTGCAATAGTGATGCTGTCCAATATCGTCAAATATTGGATCGGTATGTGACTGCAATGCAGACATGATTATGATTGGTAGTTTAGTACTGAGGTATAATAAACATATATATGTATCATATATTATATCCCAGTTTGATGCTTTTGGTAGATATTGAGAATGTCAACACAAGGGTTAATTATTACCAATTGAACTAAAAAAAGACAAAACAGTATAAACAATGAAGGAGTTGCTCTTTCCCTTTAGGTTCATTAATGCGCGCCGGCGAATTCTTCAGCCAATGTTGGATGCAAGTAATCCTGAGGGACCCAAGGCTAAAAAGTCAAAGATTCAAAGCCGCCCTGCACAGAGATTCTGGCCAGAGTCTTTGGTTCCCAGTCAATACAATTCTGTTCCAATCGCTCAAGCAGCTGTGACATCGCAAACAACAGTAGCTGGTGGTGTACCAATAGCAATGCCAGCCAGTATTGCGATGCCTGGGGCAGTTCATGTGCAACCAGGTGTTGCAATGCAGGCAGTTGCTGTGCCATCGGGATCCATACAGAATGTTGTAGGTTTGCATGCAGGTGTTTCAGTGCCGTCAGGTGTGTCAGTACCAGCTGGGATGATTCCAAATACCATTAACATGCCACACAATGTCCAACCTGGGTCTATTGTTGTGGTGACACTACCTCCAAATGCTAATGCTGTACCAGTTTCATCGGAAATAGAAGGAAACATAGTTACTTCGACTGCAATGACAACAGCTCCAACTTCGCAAGTAGGAGCTGTAACATCGGACAATCTTTCACCCATGTTAGCTGGTGTTAGGCAAGATAGCCCTGCCCTTCAAAACTCGCCTTTACCCACTGTGGCACAGAATGGTGGTGACAATCGGCTTGTTGGGTCACCTAGTCACATTCCAACATCTCATGTTGAGAGCCTCGCAGTTGAAGGATATTCTATGGATGCAACAACAGTAGCATCTGGAGTTGTTAATTAAGATAATCTTCAGAGTTAGGCAAGATATCTTCATTCATGCATTTGATTAATGGAGATTGAAGAACAGTGTGCATTTCCAAGATTAAATTAAAACAGAATAATTTATTTTGTTAAGTTTTGCAACATGTTTAGTTACTATTTTAGGAGTTCAACTCCAAAATATTCCTCAGGAGACAAATCACAACACTTTTCTTCAGCCAATAATTTCTTTCTTCTAAGTTGTTTCTGTTGAGAATTAATGGCCAACTTTGAACTCTGATGACTGTAAATGTTCTAGACTTGTATGTGAGGTTTTGGTCATTGTCCAACATATAAATCATACTTAAGGTCACACCACTTTTATTCCTTATGGAAATACTTTGTCTCGGGATACATGAGATCTAGATAAAGCAACACTTGAAAATTGATAAATATGACATGTATGTAAGAAGTAACTCTAGAGTGAGTTGGCCACAGTTTTTGACAGATCTTGCGGTAATATTTTAGCTAAATTTTAAACAAATTAATTATCAAACCACATAATTATATAATCCATTTCTTTGAGTGAAATCAAGTTTTGAATCATATTAATTTAATCCCACATTGTACTTTACTGTGAAACCTTGAAATGCATTTTCACAGAAATCAGACAGCAGATTCAAGAAGTTAGAAATAAGATTGGTGTGGCCTAGATTTGTGTGCTTCATGAGCTTTTTAATACAATACTTTGCTTTAGACCTGCATGATTATAGCTTTATGAGCAGAGTTATTATTAACTACTTATTAACTGAGAGTGAGGTCGTTACGGGAAATATGAAACTGAGGCCGTGCTGTATTGACCGAGCGATAGCGAGGTCGATGCATCAAGGACGAAGTTTGATATTCACCATAACGACCAAACGTTTGAGGTTAGCAAGTATTTTATTATATGGCCTTTTTCTGAGAACGACATTAACATTGTGCAAGAGGACATTCTTTACTTTGCACATCTGGGTATGCGCGCGCTTAGGCCATTAACAATAAATCCGTAATGCCCGTGGTCATTACGGGAAATACAGACCTATCAAGAACAAATCAGAGTGCACATACTAGCGTGGCCATATAATAATAATGGATATCATTTAATCAGTTTTCTGTAAAATGTAATATATTTTTATCATGAAGAGTCGGGGCTTAGTTATGACATTGGGGTCCTCGCAAGGTAAAATGAAGAAAAAATAAATAAATTTTGTTTAAAATTACAACAGTGGATAAACAAATTGTTATAGTTACAACCAATCAGTGATATCATCATCTTCAGTTTGCTGCATCACACTATACAGTAAGGTTTTTATGAAAGAATTGTTTCTAGCAGTCCTTCTAGAATGCCATTTGGAGGTCATAGTATAAAAAGCAATAGAAGTGTGGCTAACATATATCTATCTATATATAGAGCTTCTGAGACTAGATTTACTCAAAGGAGTATCTTATATTCATTTCCCAATTGATTTAACTGCCTCTAATAAATTATAAAAGTCATAGTTTTGTAGATAGAGCAAGTGTATATTATGAAAAATAAATTTAACATAGTGATTATAAATACAATCATTTTTGAATAAAAATATATATTATAATAATGCGTAATAACACTTGTTTTTCTTTTGTTCTCAATATTTGTTCGTTCAAGACAGTGTTCAGAGGGGTGGAGGAGGGGGGGAGGGGTACCTAATACATTTAAATTGTTTTTGCAGATTAGCTCCATATGCCACTGCTTATCCAAACCTGTAGCAGACAAGTATTTGGTTTGGCCAAATGCCCAAACATGATTTTTATGATCGATATAGTAATTTATACCGCATTCAACACTAAAAATTAAAAGGACATTCCAGTGTATTGTAGCCAAGATGAGGAAGTTTGACCACCCATTGGTATAAAGTAATTTTCTGGTACGTGTGCAATGCCAAATTTATCACCAAAGCTGAAATTAACTTTAACACGAAAGATCATACTTTTGTCAGATGAGCAAGTTTTTTTCAAAGTAAAATGCTCCTGTCTAGTCCTGACCAGTTTTTCAAGTTTGATGTTCTTCATTTTAAATCAAGTCTGTCAATGTTACTATATTGTAATTTTTACAGAAAGAAATACAAGGCTTAGTTGGTTTAATAACAGGGGCTGTGGGGCAGCTACTTTGAAAGTGGGGCAGGGGGGACAGCTGACTAGTGACTTGAAGTGGGGGGAGGGAGGCTGAAAATATATTTTGTCAGTAACTACAATTTTGGAAAAGTGGCTGAGGTCCAGTAGCTTTAAACCCCTCTGCTGCTGCTTCAAATCAACTTGATATATATCAAACTTGGAAAACCAAACTTTTCATGATGTGTGGAAAGGTTTTCTTCAAATTCCAATTTTTTGGCCTCGGTTGTTACACCTGGATTTATACCTCCCTTGGGGGGTTTGAGTAGGTGGATGTTGATGAGGTTGGTAAAAGCTAAACCCAGTGTGTCATTGACATTGTTGAGCATTTTCCTAGTACTTGGACTAATAACATCTAGAGAAGTTGTGTACACTGTCTGCAGTGTTAACAATAACAGGAGGGAAAAGTACACACTTCCAGAAATTACATCTGAAAAAACCATATGCCGTAAGGCAGCCAATCCTACTTTCCTAGTGCAGCCTATATGTAGGAGAAATCCACTAAAAAGTGCTTGTATAAAACCCTTCTCCGATTCTTCCTCCAAATGGGTGGATCCTATATCATCAACCTAACAAATAAACTTGCTGTCCTTCCCCCCTGACTGGAATTCCTGCCCACTGGCCCAGCACTTATCAGACTCGGCAGCTGGATGCCCAATATTAGTGCAGGTCCAATGCAGGCTGTTAGAAAAACAAATTTTTTACAAGCTGCCACAGAAAATTAAAGCCAGTACTGTATTTCCCTGTATGAAGTAAGAGGTAGAAAAAGCATCAATTTGGCAAACTGAACTGCAAAAGAAATTCGAAAGCAGATGCATGATGATGACGGAGATTGAAGTCCTGCATGAATCCAGGATAATCATTGTAATTTGTATATTTGTCACATGTTGACATCTTTGACATCTTTTATTAAACACCCCCAGAAAAATAATGGTTTGGATCGTCCCTTAGCCGAGTGCGTGGTGTATCCAATAGCTTATAACAGAAGTATACTCACCAAGTACCTGTTGAACAAATTTATATTTAATGGCCAAGATCATACAGCCATTGGAGTCTTTCATATCCTGAATGCGGTTCCTATTAATCATTTATTGATTAGACACTTGCGCATTTTGATCGCATATCGATTGATTATTTATCGATTGAATCCCTATTGGATACAGCGGGCGACAGGACGCGAAAATTTACCAAAATGGCGGCTGAAGGGGTCATGGTTCGCTTTTGTTTGGTATGGGTCAAATGATTTGAAAGAAAGCCACTTTTGGAATGTCACACTATGCGGAAGCTCTCGACTGAACCAAAATGCAGGGTTTTTTAGACCACAGTGGATCAGGAAGCCCAGCAGCTTTGCGTTCTCCACGAACAAGACTGAAACACGATGCGGCGCTTGTAAACAACCAGTGGGTGCCACTGTCGAGTCGGCACAAGAAATCAAAAGAGGAGGAATTTAAGCGCGATGTAAGTGTTTCAGAATTTGTAAGATGAGTATTCTTAGTTTAAACCACTACTTTTTAGTATACAATTGTTTGATAGGGTTTTGTCTCGGTGCGATGTGGTTGCGAGTCGACAGAACGCCAAATAGCGTTTTTCAGTCAGTCATTCTTCACCGTGCCAACACGCTTCCGTGATATTTCCTATGAAATTTTTTTAAAAGCTTCAATGTAGCATCACGTGGATTGTTGCTTAAACAACTCATCTCATATCTATTGGCAACGCAGCAACGAAAAGATCCACGATGGCGTAGCATAGCAAGGGTTGTCATCGGGTATCGGCTGTTTGTCTTTGAGGATATTACAGCCAAATAACATTGTGCATCATAAAAGTGTTTACAACAATTAGTGAATTACTTTCTAACAGCTCCATAACTGTAATGGTTATCTTAAACTTTGCTACTGTAATGATCATTAAGTCTTTGTCTTCAAGGCTACAAAAGCCCAACAAAATTCGAAGTAACTGCAATGTTTACACGCTGAAGAATCCTGTTTATTTCAACTTAGACTTAGAGGCCGAGATTTGCCGAAAACTTTAAGAAAATATATCCATGGGCTTAGGTGAGGTCAATATAAAGAACAAAAAAATTAATAAATATTCCTCAAGCTCGACCAAGTTTATGTACGGCACGTGACCTTAAAAGAATACCAATCTTTAATTGTAAGAATGATAAATAGATGTATGTTTTAAACTTTAAGTCTATGCTGAGCTATAAACTATTCAGGTATTAGATGAGAATAGTAGTGTGATAATAATACTCTTAGTAAATAGTTTCTGTAAAGCTAGATAGACTGCATTGGTGGGTTGGTCTATAAATGTATAATAAAATCACCCAATTGTTGACAAAACAATTATCCTCGTTGTAGAGTTGGAAGAAAGCTGACATTATGAACATTGGCTCTTCGATGTGATGCTCAGGTAAAGGGCTAATGCTCGGAATGTCAGCTTTCTTCCAACCTTTTGGTCCAGATAATCGTTTTGTCAACCCTTGGTTGATTTTATTATATGTGATATAACAGAAGCTCAGAAGTCTTATGAGCTTCTGGCGATAATAATACTGTACAATTGTAATACTTGTAACATATGGATAGACTGCTTAACTTGTCTTCCAAACAGCAATACATATGATCACACAATTAACCATTCAATCACCAACTATGGGTATAGATGAACTTGCAATGTGACCAGCTCCTGGCTGGCTTGTCAGCTCAGTTAGTAGCTAGCTAAGATATAGAGCACTGCACTAGTACTGTAGATTGCAGGGTCACAGGTTCGAATCCTGTCAAAACCTTACTTTTTTTAGGTTTTTGAGACAACTTTATGTTGTCTTTAATTCCCAACTGTGATGATCACATATCATTTGCATTCAATTCAAGACATTCAAATTGCATGGTTACATGACATTGAATAGTTTCATGGAAACTGATAACTCTGCATGTCAAAATAGCAGAGAGGTATGTGAAGAGAACTTGTTGTGCCCTTTTAAAGCTCAAATACTGTAAATTGCCAGAAACAGAAATATAAGGAAAAAGAGGCCATACTGAATCAACTAGAATGGCAACTTGTGATAAATGAGAGTGGATTACCTGCATTAAACAAAATATTTACATTGAAAGATTGGATCAAATACTTCTGAGTGAATGGTCTATTAGCAAACTCATTGCTTTGCTACTAAGTCAGTGTGGCAGCAGTATGAGTGTCTGAAAGATAAACAATCCTCTTCAGCTTCATATGTTCATACTCTGTACAATATTAATAAACCTTGAATGTTTAACTGGTTAAACCAGCAAATTAGTTATTAACTCCCCAGAAGAAATATTACTATTCAGTGCTAACTGTCAAGTCAATTGCTACATTCAATGTTGTATTTGTCATAGAAATTTTCACAGCTTTGCTATAATTTTATAGACAGATCATACAGTACCAAGTGAATTGTGAAATTGGAAAATTTGAAATTGTGTGGGGTAGCTATAAATTGCTATTAATAGTTATAATAATAATAATATTTAGTAATAATAATAATAATAATAATAATAATAATAATAATAATAAACTTTATTCAGGCACAGTATTCATTAAGTTAAACACTTATTTACAATGAAGCTGTGCATAAAAAATACAAACGAATTAAATTACAACAAGATTTTAAAAAACTAAAGCTTATATTTACATTAAATATAAAA